>OX381705.1:48781830-48817757 GCA_947462335.1 Harmothoe impar
AAAGGGGGGTTTAGTATGAGAAAGGTTATTGCGACAGCTTTCTGAAATGTAATATGAACCCTATGTTCAGGAAAATTAATTCCACTTATAAATCCACTTATACTACACTATTATTAAATCATGTTGCAGATTATATTACTTTGGTCAAATAGTCGGAGCCACTAAGAATATGCACAAAAATACAATGGCCAGGCAGAGAGGTGTGCAGCTTCATGGCTAGGTAGTGACATGTTCGCTGCTCCCCTAGGAATGGGTTAAGGAAGAGGGTAAAGATGAGAGAGGGGTAAAACTGCCTGCATTAATTCAATAGATGGATGCATATCTAGATTCCTTTCGGTAGTCCTGTCAATATGATCTCTTTTTAAAATAGTATTAAGCGATCAGAAAGTAGTACATTTCAACCATTACTCCGGTTTAAACACATGAGAGGGATGCCATGTTAGTATATTTACATGATGTTACATGCATATGCCTATAACACATAAAGCATGTTTTTATGATCATACATTGTTTATGACCGTGACCCATCGGACACCGTGGCAACTAGGTGATCCGTGGATTCCCAGCGCTGTGTACCACACAAAAAGCCCCTTTGTTTTACACCCCAGTCATACACTACCCACCATTAGTTGTCTCCTGTGTAGATTTCCCCCCATACAGATCTAAATTTGTCCAAATGCAGTCCCATCCTACAGGATAATAACCAATCAAACAATTATTCTTTTTCTCCACTTTAAAGCTTAATCGTCCAACAAAGCGGGTGCTATCAATAAGTTACTTTCGAGTGAAGAATACCCATGCTTTACACAGGTCCCAGAAGCACAGGGCATGTTGCCCTGAGTTGCTCCTAGTGATTGACCTGGTTAAGTTGCTCCAGAGTTGCTCCTCTCCAGCCAGCGTTAATCCAGCGCTGTTGGCCGCAGCTAGGGTCTGCTACTGGACCGTTAATCTCCTGCCTGGAGGCTGAGTCGCATCCTGATGGCAGTGAGCACATTAACCCCCTCACCCCGAGCTGCTCTCTGCACCGTGAGCTGCTCCTCGTCATGAGCTGTCTATGCCGGTCACCACAGGAAGGCTGGGTAACAGGTGAGCACGACTGACCTGCTCCCGACCTGCTCAGTCAACAAGTAAACATCAGCCATGGGCTACATTTCAATTGTGCCTATAGAAATGTTAGTTTGTAATCTAGTCTATATCTGGCGGAGCCTTTATTCACTGAACACTTTGAACAACCTTGAAAGCAGATATGTGATTCCCTGTGGAATCAGGCATTTTATACTGAAATGTGTAAATAAGATGAGGAAGAATTACACTCACTCACACAGAATGCACTGCCTTAGTTATCTTGCAGCACGGACATACCAGCATTACTCCTACCCCCAACTGACCATGCACCTTTGAGCTGTGAGGTCACAGGTCAAAGGTGGAACACTGACCACTCAACCTGCTTAAGTGCCATCTCTTAATTTGGAAGCTGGATAGGATAATTAGAGGTGGAAGGGAGTATGGAGTCAAACAGAGAGGGATGGGTGGGTAGGGCGTAGGGGGAGGAGTGTGGAGAAAGGGATCGGAGGGGTGACTTGTGATGTGGTCAGGGGGCTTTGTCTGAGTGGCTCAGTCCACATACCTGCACGAGCAGCTCATTGAATGGCCTAGTGACCAACTGCTCACCGCATGGTCAGAACTGCTCACTGTGACCTACTTGTATACTTACAGGTATGCTTGTGGTGAGCTACTCGCAATACTGCACCTATGCCTTCTCTTACACAGAGAAACTCTAAACACCTCCAATATCTAGATGTATATTAAAAAAGATGCAACCTTCTGCATTTGAAAATATTTAGAACCTTTGGATGCCCAGTCACTGTCATATATATTTGTGAGAAGATCAATGACATACGTCCGACCCATTCATCTGTATTAGAAACATTCTCCTGAATAAATAAACTCTGGTCCAACAGCAGCTTCACAACGTTTCTGAACAGGAATAACCCTCATAAATTTCTTAGCAGTATTGAAAACGTGGGGAGATGGAATGGATCATGGTGAGCGGTGGGCGGTGGTCAAGGAATGCTGGAGGATGGGAGTTGAGAGGGGGTTTGTATGGTGGGGGGGGGGGTGGATGGAAGGTGGGGGGGGGGGGGGGTAGCTGAAGATGGCAGAGGGATTGGCCTACAGGAGCGATAGAGATTCTCTGGAGATTAATTTCCAGCAGGACGCTGGAGTGATGCTGGAGGAGGTGGTGGTGGGGGGGGGGGGGGGTAGTGACCATTAGTGGGCCACCTACAGGTGGTGACCCTCTATCTCCTACGGTGAACAAAAATGGCACACCTGTTCAAGAGAAAATCTGAATCTCAAGCACTAATGATAACCTGCTGGCACCTCTCTATAAAACACGTTTTACTGTTTGGCTGTTTCGCTTTCTATGGATGAAATGATAGAACATATGACTGAATATAACTTGAATATAAATGTGCATGAATGGCCAAAACTGAATTCATTGCACCAATCCTGAGCTATATGCACATGCCATTGTGTGCACATTTACTATGCTCAACCGCAAATAGCCACGCCCAGCATTGGCAATGATTGGGTATTTTTTTCATAAAGCAACTAATGTGTATGTAATCCATTTTCGGCCACCGTAATAGAAGGTGAGTGACTCGGAGCTGGTCAGTCACTCAGAGGCAGTGGCTTCCTCTCCCTGCTGTGTGGCTTCCCATGCGACCCCCCCCCCCCCCCCACTCTCCACACCGTCTTCATCTGACCCCCATCTCCCACCTCCCGCTCTGACCTACCAAAGACACTGCCGGCCCTCTGTCTGCCTCCCGACCCTTTAAAAGGTTTCCTCTCCTGTGGCCCTAAATTGACTTTCCTGTACTTCGACCTGCTTCCGGACAGGTGTGCTGACCGTGCGGACCACCTTCTGCAGTATAGATTGTATCATACCTGTTTACCATTTCCCGCCACCCTGCACCTGGGCTAACTGATAAAATGAGTAACTCACAATTTAAATCTTCACTTAATTCCATGGGGACGAGTATAATAGAATATCGTACACGAATATCTAATATATTATATTGTCTGATAAGAATCACAATACATGTAATTTGTAACACTCGTTTTATCATGCGATTGTTAGAACGTCCTGCAAATAACATTGATGTATGCTAAACTATATTATAGATGTGGTGTGTTCAGTGGGTACGTGTTTAAATAGAGGACCATTAGAAAGAAAGGAAAAAAGGATACTGTACAAAAATCAGGTTATTGGATGAGTGCGTGTTGCTCGGCTGTCCTGTGTTTGACATTAATAATAAGGGCTAACACCAGGGCCCTATAAAACTGTAATCATTCCCGACGACCCAGGAGCTCCACGCGCAGCCGCCATGCGCACCGTCCGTGCCTAATGGCCAATCAGCGATCAGAGATGTGGTCACGTGACAAGGTGGGATGGTGGTTATGGTGTGTCGGGGATCAGGGCAGTGGAGATCTATCAGGTGCGGATGGGGAGGGGCTGTTTGGGTTTGCTGGTGGGTTCTGCTTCTGACTGACCATCACATTAACCCCTCCTGCATATCAAAATATACTAGGAGGTACCGTGAAATGGCTTCTAGCTCTATGACAGCTCGCCTCTAATGTCCCTGTAGCAGTGTGTTGGAACAGGGATTTGTAAAGGATGAGTATTTAATAGAGTAGTAGGCCTACAAACAATGAGAATATCATTCTGGTGTTGGTTGTTGTCCAAGTTGCTTAAGATTTTTAAATGTGGTGTTGTTGATTGAATCTATGAGGTGAGTGAATGCAAAAATCACGCCTTTACGCTTGCACAGAGGCAATGGTTGCTTTACATCCCACACTAGTACACATATTGTCAGCCGGACCGGTCTCTGGTATGCTGTATGCCCGGAAAGGTATGTCCAGCAGGGGGAGGTCGCAGCTCCAGAATGCAGTGTGCCAGGTGGAGAACAACATTTAATGCTACCATGTGCAAGTCGGACATTTATAGATACGATTAAGCCAACTCCCCACCCCTCATTGAGATATTGATTTTCATCTATATTTTCATCTATAAGTATATGGCCTACATCCTGTGATGACCACCGTAAATTTTCAGTTTTGTGACTCGTAATCAGGGGCAGGTGAGACTATCTTCTAAATGGTTCAATGTTAAACTTTCCTATATATAAAGGACAGTGGGCAATGTCCTGCAGAATTTCTAATTATGTGGGGCTCTTCGGTTAATTTCCCCTATCCTTGGTGGCAGGGCCATCCTCTCACTCTCACATCCTCCCACGCCATCAACCCATCAACCCATCCCTCCCACACCCAGTTCTAACTGTGACCCCCTCCCCGCACACACCTTTCACACCCACCTGCACCCTCAGGTGCCAATTACCTAAACAAACAGGCGGGGCTGGATGTTTGACACGATGGGAGAATCGCGTGGGGACAAGCCTGGATCCCGTATGGAGTCTGGAGGGGCGCGGAGGGACCAGGAGAAGGGAGGGTACGAGGCGGAGGGGTGGTGAGGTAGCGCGAGGTGCGCTAACGAGCAATGAGGTGTAAAACGTTTAAGCTTGGTGGGGGAGGGGGGCGTAGCAAACATTTAAGATGAGCTGGCAAACCAGGCCACTTGTTAGATATGTATGTACATACACTTAATATTTACACCGTTACCGATACTGTAGTTATGTTTATTCCTTCTGCATATGGTAGGCCAACGATGGCAATAAATAGCCATTTTCCCCTACCGTTACGGTCTTGAGAAGCTCATACAACCACACTTCTCCCCCTCTTCTTTTTATAACACTAATGTTCAAGCTGCGGGGAGCATGTTGTTATGTACTGTCACGCCTCCATACTAAATAAATACAGCACACAGGCCTAAATAATTATAATAGAGTTGACAGATCTAAATTGACATAACATTACTTCATTCAGCATGTTATCCCTTGAGACTTTTATCATAATGGCTTTCCATGTCTTTTTTTCTGAATCATGTCTAACGGTTGAGATCATGTCAAGGTTCGAGTCATGACTGAAATGTTTATCAATGCAACTGTTCTGTTATAATTGACATGAGCTGAATTGAAGTTGCCTGATAATATTGGTCAATTGGGACGAGAGGTGTGAAACACCATTCGATGATTATATTGTGTTCAATGTGCTATTACTATTGTCTATCACATCCTGCTTGTTTAGCCATTTTTCCCTCTTGTCTTGTCTTGTGTTGTGTGTTTGTGTGTAATGTGAGAAGGGTTACAGAGGTAATGAAGTATCTGCTATAGTTACAAATAACTTGTAATGTGCCTTCGTCATCGTATTTATCTAATTATTTCAGCTATTCTCCTTCTGAGAAGATTATTGACCATGCACTCATGGATGGGGTATAGAGAGAGATGCCACCCTAAGTTGTCATCCTAGGGCAGCATCTCAAACAAAGGGAAGGGCACGGCGTGTCAGTGACAGTTGAAAACCCCGCTAAAATAGTGACATCTCCTAATTAAAACGGTCAATAAAGATTGAATCACCCACTAATTTACATCTGGGACAAGCTGTTTTAATTAGCATTAGTCAGTGGTGGGATGTCACTGTCACACCAAGCCTGCAGGACCAATAACATTTTGTAACACACCATCTTTCTAATTTCTTCTCTTTTTGTTTTATAGTGGGGTCTTGGCGAGAGTAGACATTGAAACGATGGAAACTTTTGATGAAAATTATAAACATCGTTTTGAGCAGGGTTGTCGGAAGCATCTTGAGTTCTGGGAGGCCAAAGCACATTAACCGGATGAAGTCTGGAGCAACACTCTGCGAACCATGGAGGAGGACCTCCTCCAATGAAGAAGTAGAAAATGTAGGCATCATTCGATGCCCTCTGATGTCAATTTGTGACTGATTGACCAAATATACTAAGATTTCCAAAATCTTGGGGGGGGGGTATCATGTCTAGGGTTAGGGGGATAGGCCTACATGACCCTCATCCCCTCCCCTCGGACACCCCTGTTCAAATGATATTCCGTTATTCTTGCAGTTATATCATGAGAAGCAGCCACTGAGAACAGGGAAATGAAATATCAACACACCTCCTGTGCTAAGTTCTGCAGGCTCTGGACAACATTTGGTCCACGACGTAAGCATTGCTATAGAAGGTAAAGCTTACAATGGATGAGTAACCCACTTGCCTCAAGAGCAGCTCGGATAGACCAGGGCACATTTGGCTTCTCCATCCCTTAACTCCCAGAGCACCTTGTCCCAGGTTTATCACTCCCCAGCCCTTTGCTAACCCCCCCTGGTCAGACTAGGTCTGTTGTCCCTGACACATATTGTGTGAACTGATAACAGAGAGTGGCACAAGGAGCAGCTCCCAAAATGCTCACTTGTTATGGAGCTGCTCAGTGGCTGGAAGACATTTAGGGGCTGTATACTGCTCCTCGCTCTGAACGGCATGGTACTTGGGCTCGGAACACTTCCCATACTGGTCACAATGGCCTGGCCTAAATATAAATATGCAATTGGCATTTAGAGTACAATTATTGCTATTTGTTTCGGAGGTAAGCGTCGGGAGTGCATGTTGTCAGTAATGACAATTATGATGAGTCACTTGGTTGGGCTCACACTGATCCCACGCTCAAGCTTCTGAGCGCTATTTTCCGTTTCATTGGTTGAAAAGTCAAGCTGGTCGAAAAGAGAAGACAAGGCAGCCTCCATCCTACGGATAAGGATATATATATACATATATACTTATTTCATTATTCAATGATAGGGATTAGATAGCATGGTACAATATGAAATTCGAGAAAAGAGCTGTGTTTTCCTTATAATTACTATCTATTCCCAGCTAACAAAAGTACGTTATATTTAAGGTCAAAATAACGTTGTTAACGTTTTATAACGTTAAGTCATGATAATTATCATGACTTTACGAGCCACAGAGAAACGTTAAAACGTTTTTTTGTTTTTTTTTGTTGGGCTATTGGCATGAGAATCCTGCCATTGAACATAAGCAAGCTCACCAATGCTAAACAGCTAGGACCGATACGTTAGCTGTCACTTAATGTCAGTTGGAAATGAATAGGGCAACATCGGGTTATTCTCAGTTTTACCATTCATAGTTACTGATAAGAGACGTAGACGCCACAGGTGGATTCGGGTCATCAGGGTGAGGACTGGAAGTGGTTGGGGGAGGTAGCTCAATAAGTCAATAGAGATTGGTTCTACAGCAGAGTGTGATACATGTACCTATGTAACGGTTAGTAGACCTACTATAAGATAGAAATATCAGATTCGTATACATGGGCGGTGAAAATGCCTCAGTTAAACACTATCTTAACTATCTAGACCCTCGATCTCTGCATTTCCAGACTGCTAGACCACCAACGTGTACGATAGATATACCCCTTATTTCAAAGCCTTGCTATTAAACCCAACAGACCAATCAGCCATTAATCACCACAGAGGCAAATCACAGCCGGAAATAGGCGTGAGAACGTTGATGTAAAAAGTCCCTAATAGTTCACGGCCTGTCCGCGATAAGGACAACGCGCAGCGATTTATGACCATCCACGTGACCACAGGCAGACTCATTTGCATATTGACACCGAGGGTGGGCCCTTTAAAACAATATTGTGGGTGTGGGTGGTGCTGGTGAGTTTGGGGAGGGGGGAGGGGGGGTAATGGGATTTGGGAGTTGTTCTCTACACCTGTGATTAATAGTGGCGCGAGGGTGGCGCCCCCTTTCCGTTAGCTTCTTATTACTCATCACCAGCCTTATTACGACGATTGTTCCTGTTGACCCCTCCGCGTATCAATCAAGTCCCCGTCTGGCCCCATGCTCCCAGTATTGGGATGCCATGCTGCTAAAATTAGCGGTCACATAATCTACTCATCCTCCCAGATTATGATATGGAGCTCTGTAGCAACTATTATATAGGTAGCACAGATATCCTTCCACCAACAGAATAGTTACGGCATATGACATAAAAAATGGAGAGAATAACAAATAACAAATAGCTGGGTGCTTGGGTGCTATTTGTTTGCTGTTGGTGAGGCTAGAGGTGTCAGGTGAGTGGGTAGCAATGGGAGAGGAGGGTGTCAGAGAGCGATGGGGTTGATTCCTCTTGTCTATTTGTGGGTAGACAATTGTAGGTTTTTTTTTAATGTTATAACCCCAGTAGCACTGTCTGTTATAGTATTCTACAGAGGATAGTTAACATGATTATGCAACACACATGAGCTGATCAAAAGGCCTAAAACAACAACAAAAACCTCAGGGTACATTGAAAACTTGTCTCCAGACTCGTCGAAGTGACTATCATAAATAATAAACAAGGCAAAAGTTGTCTAACCTATCAGGTTACAATCCCACAAATAGAATCTGAAGCTGGCAAATGTCGGGTTTTGGGCTGGCACATGCCAAGTGGGTCTTCTATCTCCAGCTAGAAGACACGGTTCCTTGTCACTTAGACAGGTTTTTGACTAGTTTATTTTATGACCGTCATTTGGAAGAGTCTGGGGACAAGTTTACTTTTTGAGTGTAGGTACATCATGATTTATGCCTGAGGAATCCCCCTTTCTACATGAATATAAATGTATCATCTGATATGGCAATTCCCATCCAATATTGTACAATATTCCAGTTGCTGCTAAGCTGTCTAGATCACTATAATATTATATCACCCGTGAAACCCATGTTGTCACAGGACAATATATGCATTCTGCATGCACTTTGGCGCTCCTCTCCCTAGAGTAGAATATATCCCAGAACCAAACAGAACGGCCATATGCTTCTGTATATGCTAAGGGTACAGTGTGAATGCCAATTTCAAGGTCTAAAGCAAACCCCATCCCCGGCAGACTATGGTATTAGCCAGGAGTTCCAGAGCCTATTTTTCAAGAACAGCGAGCTTTTCTACCAACAAAGGTTCTATGGAATATACGATAAAAGGTTCAATAACTCGAAAAGTGTTGTCGAACCATGCTACTAAGGAATCCTATTGACTGCATGTATGTGCATGCTCACTCAGAGATTAATATCTGATACGTATTATACATGGTATATGGTTCTCTTTTCCAAATTAGAAAGTTGAAATAGATGGATGTGTCACCCTTAATTTGTTGTAAGCTAGTTAGTATCCAATAGTAATACAATGTATGTAATAGTATATGCATTGCAACATCCATAGGTGGGTTGCTACATTATAATGTAATTGGCAGAACATTGTGTGGGCTTCGTAGTATAACAAGACTATCAACGAGGAAGAGCTCCAAGTTGGGAATTTGAGTTCGAAGAGAAGCCAAGACAAAACAAAAGTGTCTCCGAAAGTATCCACTCCCTACTTGTCTCCCCTTGTCCCAGGAGCAAGTGTTTTGTATTCAGTGAGGCTGAAGCTATGTTTTGAAGGGTGAGGCGCAGAAATACAAGAATCGATTTGTTGGTTTGGGGCAAGACACACCAAATAGCCTAAAGGCAAATGGAAGTGGTTAGCCGGTAGTAGGTTGCCCCCCTGGAGCACGCGCCATCAAGGATCCACTCCAAGGGGGCACCACCACTGCCACCACCTTAACAGCGGAAGAAGCTTTGAAAACACCTTACTTTTAAGAGAATCATTTTTTGTCCCCCTGCAAAACCAATGCGCATACATATCAAATTCCTTTCGAATTTCACCAGGGATGAATAATAATTTCCCCGGGTGTTTCCTAAAATGTGTGAGGGTTTGGGTCTGAACTAGGTGTTAACAGGAGGATAAAGGGGGTAGGGGTTATGGGGAGTGTTTAGAGGGGTACAGGGGGACACAGAGCATCTTCTAAACGGTGCCCTTACCAGAGCAGGGGGTGCAGGTCCCCTGCAGCTGCCGTCCAAACACCAACAGATACAGTTACTGTGCTAGGGTAAATACAAGGGTCGTTTAGCAGCACCTATACGACACCTACACCCCTGTATCTCGCATGGGGTCGCTGCCAACCCCTGCCGGAAGTTCCATGGCCCGCCCTGGTAGTTGTTTGTCTAAGCGGGTCCCCACCTTTCCGACACCTCCAGTACGACACTTTTTGTAACGGCTACAGTTGTGGAAGACATCGCTGACATTTCGACTTGTCAAGGGACTTCATTTTGAACAGTTTTATTGCAAAATGCGATGATTGCAAAAAAGACCTAACTCCGACATAGTCATGGATTACTAGGAAAGTTTACATGTAACCGTGAAACATTTTCCCAATGTAATATAGTTTTCTTGTCATCAGGATCTGCCTAACATACACTCTGTTGGCAACACAGAGAGAAGAAACCGAGTCAAAAGGGAGTCCAGGCTTGCCTCCAGAATGACTCCCTTTTCTGACTCTCTTTCTGACTCTCTTGATGAACCTGACTCCCTTAAAAGGGAGTTATGTGACTCCCCTAAGAGAGCCCAGGTTTTGCCTCCAAAATGACTCCCTTTTATGACTCCCTGCTACAGACAGAGTCCAGGTCTATGCTGTAACTCCCTTTAGAAAGGGAGTCTAGGCACAGGATGGCTCCTTTGCAATAGAGAGTCATAATTTATGGGTAATTCCTACCCCCTAACCCTCTATATAACCATTTCAATAGCTGTCTCCCTAGCTTATGTTTCTACATTATGTTGGTGCAATGCCTCACAAGGAGGAGGGATCTCAATAAGATCCCTCAGAGCACATTAGTTAATATACAAAGGAACATATATGAGCTTTTTGGATTTAACTTTCTCATGTTGCTACAAATTGGGTGTCTATACCTTATACATCATGCTTATGCTACAGTTTTAAATTAACTGTAATTATTTCAGAAAATGTAATTCTGACATCACATGTTGATGCTACAATGATATACACGTATCACCATAATTATCAATGTCACAAATAACATGGATCTAGAGATCTGAGCATGCAGAATATTACCATTTTAGGTAAAGTGCTACCACCTAGCAGGCTTAACTGTAACCAACTGTTTGACTCCCTTGGGGGAAAAGGGAGTAGGGACCCTTGACTCTGATTAGAAACAGAGTCAGATGGCTTCTTAACATATATGCTAGATGGCATTACAGTCATTGTACAGTAGTGTCACCTAGTGGGTTTCATATTTCCGTTTTTTATGCTCACCTCTGTGACTCCCTTAGGGAGTCCAGGTAACCATTGACTCACCTCAGCTGACATGGACTCTGTTTGATCTAATTGGAAAGGAGTCAAGGCCATTAGACGGGGAGTAAGACAGTGTGAAAAGTGAGCCAAAGAGACCCTGGCTCTCTTTTTATAGCCTGGACTCCCCTTGTGACTCGGTTTCTTCTCTCTGTGAAAACTCTATAATTACCCTGGGGGAATATCTACAAGAATCACGATATGCTTCAATTCTGGTATGGATTCCTTGCATTTTACCACCAAACTCTTCATTTGAAGCCATATGCCTTGCTACCATTTATACAGTTCATCAAATTTGTATAAATGTGTGTCATAATAAATAAAATATCTAATTAAACATGATATCAAAGCATCTTGCAAGTCCCTACATTCCTATATATATTTACACACAGTCACCCCCTCCATTTTGAACACGGATTAGTCTAACCAGTCATGGCCCACATAAACTAGAAGGAATATGTCCATGACACTGCCATAGAGGCAAGCTGACGTTTCAAGGCAAATAGGTAATATCTCTTTGTTCATTAGGACAAGAGTCATCCTGACTATGTGAGCATTGACTCTGGGATAAGAGTAACCTAGATGTGATTAGAATCCATTGGCTCTCTTTCTCTTCTCTGTATAAGACTGAATGTACATGTACATACATCTTGGGCAAGACTAGCTAATAGAGTGCTTGGTTGGATTTGAGGTTCTGGGGGGTGGGGTGGGGTAGGGTGGGTGGGGTAGCTCCTTCACTGACTTCTGTCCATCAGGTGAACTGTCTGACACTTGCTTGTTTTTCAACCAGGACTCAGATATTTGCCGAACATCTCTTTCTTGTGTGTGAACATCCCTCTAGACGTCAACAATAATAGGACCCTTGGTAAAACTATGTTCTTTTCTGAAGGATCAGTGATATATGAAGACACATAAAGGGTGGGATATCAATATTGGTTTTTTCAAATAGTACGTAGAGTATGATGGTCAAATGGGGATTGACACCTTACATTAGTACAGTCAAATGAGCTAGTAAAAGAGTTAAACCAAACCCAGTTTAACCCTGAGAAGGAAGTTATTACGAATCTGATCATTTTCTCCGTGAGTGTATTTATGTTGTACATTATATTGGGCATTAGAGGCAATGTTCTTTTTCAAATGGTATTGTTATTGAGGGTACAATCTGAAGATATCAATATAATCTCATTTGGTTTTCTTTGTCCACAAAGGGACTGTGAATAACAATTAAAAAAATTAAATGAATTTAATTGGTCATACAAAATGTAGTGGGTATCTGTTGCGCTTTTTCATTCTTTCTGTGATTCCCCGCCATTATTTGCATCCCTCTTTCCTCGGACATTTTTGTATCCTCCTTTTTCATTCGTTTAATACTCAACAAGCATAACAATTTAAAATAAAGTTTCACACAATGGGTAGCACGGATATATTCAGAATGGTACACAAGAAGGTCACAGCAAGAAAGTCCCTTTACTCGATTACATTAACCAGGCGGAAACCTTAATCGCTGAATTGTGAACTTTGAGAGAGGATTCAGACAAAATAGTTAATTTGTTATTCAGGATATTGAATTAAGTTGATATGAACCTGACACGTTCAAACAATGGGCTCTCAGTTAGGGGTCACATGGTGGGAGGGGTCATCTTTCCAGTACAATGAGCTATATAGTAGAGTAAATATGTAACAATTTCAGCAGGTATTTGGCACCTCTGGCAGAAAACACGAAAAGTTGTACACAGGGTCTTCACATAATACTGAACTCATATCAAAAAGGATACATGAATTTTGAAAAGTATTTCCACGTGAAAATGTACATTAAACTCAAAAAGGATGAAAATGAAGAATAAACCAAAAAAATATCACATATGTTAACTAGAAGGGCTCACACCTTATGATAGGGGTGAACTAGGGTAATATGATGATGCTGATTCCAAATCTGCTATCTGTATGATGGTATCTAGAAATTATCAAAGTCAAAATCAAGGTCTAAGGTCAGAAATCCACTAAACATCAATACATGCATAAGAAAACACTAACATGGACAAGAAAACACTAACATGTATAAGAAAACACTAACATGGTCATCTGCTCTGTCTCTTTGTGTCTCTGCCTGTCTATCTGTGTGTCTGTATATGTGTCTTTATGTGTCTCGGTCTGTATGTCTGTCTCTTCACTGATAATAATACCCATAGTCAGTAGTGACTTTACCACCATTGTTTGGCTCCCGTAGTCAGGAGCCCATACAACTTAGCCACATATTAGTCATAAGGATGGTCAGGAGTGACTATATTTGGATCACACAAATTGATGATGTCACAGGAATGTGTGCACAGGAAACAGTTAGGATTCAAAATTGAATGGTCAACTGACTTCAGTTAGGCACATCTTATTCATCTAAATCACTATTTTACACATTTCCCTGTGCATTAGATTGTGTGTTGATGTTGAGCATGCTTACATCATAGAACACATTTAAATAAGCATGTGCTTTTGTCCAAATTCTGATCATGTAATGGTAGATCTCTAGCCATCCGGACTAGGATGTACAGAAGTTGACTGGATAAAGGGCCATAGTGTGCTAGGCATAAGCCCCATCCTCATCTACATCTTACAGTGCTGCTAGGAAAGGTACCCCTGGACATCTACCCCTGGACATCTGGCCCCTGGGCATTTAGCTCCTGGACATCTACCCCCTTTTATCCCCTTGGACATCTATTCCCTGGAATTCCACCCCCTTGGACACCTAGCACCTTGGACACCTAGCCCCTGGGGCATCCACCCCCTGGGGCATCCACCCCCTGGGGCATCCACCCCCTGGGGCATCCACCCCCTGGGGCATCCACCCCCTGGGGCATCCACCCCCTGGGGCATCCACCCCCTGGGGCATCCACCCCCTGGGGCATCCACCCCTTGGGGCACCTACCACTAGGACATCTACCCCCTAGGACTTTTATCCCCTTGGACATCTATCTCCGGGACATCTACCCCCTTTACCCCCTAGGACTTTTATCCCCTTGGACATCTATCTCCGGGACATCTACCCCCTTTACCCCCTAGGACTTATACCTGGGGACATCAACGGCATCAACCCCCGCACTTGCCAAAATGGTAGAGTCATATTATGTGGAGGGGTAGATTTCTCCAGGGGAAGAAGTCATAGAGAGTAAAGGTTCAGGTGGTAGATGTGCGAGGGAGTAGATGTCCTAAGGGGAAGAAGTCCTAGGGGGTAAAAAGCCTGAGGGGTAGAATTCCAAGGGGTAGAAGGCCAAAGGGGTAAAAATCCTAGCAGCTAGATGCCCTAAGGAGTAGATGGTAGGCCCTGGGGTAGATTCCAAGGGGTAGACTAGTGGATCCTTGCCCAGACAGCCTTCTGGTGCACTCCAAAGTACTGTAATACCCTGCTTTGCCACATCCAAACTTGTCCTGCCTTGCTCTGCCCCACTCTACTCTATTTTACTCTACTCTGCCATATTCTGCCTTACTCTGCCTCTGCTCTATTCAACAAGACCATGCTCTGCCTTACACTACCTTACATTGCCTTACCCTGCATTACTCTGCCTTGTTCTACCCTGCTCTACTCTACATTACTCTGCTGCTCTGCCTTGCCTTGCCTTGCCCTACTCTGCCTGGCCCTATTCTACATTACTCTGCTCTGCCTTACTCTGCCCAGCTTTACATTACACGTCTCTGCCTTGCTTTGCCCTTCTCTACTTTACATTACTCAGCTCTACTTCACCCTGTCCTGCTCTGCCTTGCTCTACCCTACATTACTCTGCTTTGTCCTGCCTCACTCTGCCTGGTTCTATCATGCACAACAGGTTTGACCAAAATGACTTTTTTTTGTTAGTAGAAAGCAGTAATGAATAAATAGACAAAGGTCCACGAGTTTTAGTCTGTTGACTGGGTTATTTCACGAGTTGGCCCCTGGGCCGTATTTCACGAGGCCGTAGGCCAAGTGAAATGCGGCCCAGGGGCCAACAAGTGAAATAACCCAGTCAACAGTCTAAAACGAGTGTTCCTTTGTGTTAATTTTTTATCTTTTTCGTTTCAAATTAAATTATTAAGGCCTATAGGGGGGTGAAAGGCTTGAAATAGCTTTTTCCAATGCCGTTCAAATGTAAACAAACCGCCATTTTGATGACGTCACAGGCCCGTGAAATACGGCCGTGGGTTATTTCATGGAGGGTGTGCAATACGGTGTTCTTTGGTTAAATAAATGGCAATGCCGTATTTCATAAAAAATAATATGCAAATTACCACCTTGTTATGCATAGCCATACATCTGTACACTACTTTTTCACATGCAATAAATACATGTGTGTTGGTTTCTATCATTAGGATTATCCTTTGAATTTTATTCCATTCTAAAAAAATTGATATATATTTTAAAGAATTAAAAGTTAATATTTTACTTATTTGTTCAATGTCGTTTTACATGTAGTTACATTAATAAAAATGAATGTATCCTCTTAGAATCGGGTTCAGCACGTCTTAAAACCCCTTTGTACCAAATTTCATGCTTTCTGCCTGAAGTGCCAAACCATTTCACATATTTCTTGTACTAATACACAAACTGACCACCACTCTGGTCAGACTATGTTGTGTCCATGGGTGACTGACTGTATTCTTTGACCGAATGTTTAATATCATATACATGTGATATAATTGTGTACGGTGCAAGCTGGGGATTTATTACAACCCAGGATAACTAAAAAGATAGTTACGAGTAGTGCCCCTGGTGTGTGGCTATCATGGTGAGGTTACCTGACCATGTGTAGGCTGTGTTTGCCCACACTGTGACGTAGCAGATCTGTAAAATGTAACCTTCCCTATAGGGAAGATTAAAGTTGTTGATTTCATCTAGACACATGACTCTGGGGGAAACAACCCCCTGAAAAGGTATTGGAAACCACGAGACCTTTGGGTAAGGATTTTGGGTACGGCAGTACCCACCCACATTCGTTAAGCCATTTCCCAAACACAAGAATTGATATCTTCTCATGTAATATATCACTGGAAAACTAATGATATTCATTTTAAAGTTTACCTTTCAATCGCATAACCCTTACCTGTACACACTAAACATTTCTTTCAAAGCTATTCTGTAAATAGACAAAATTATGACTGTATGACTGCATTTATGGGGGAAATCCTGCATTACAGGGTGGAAGGGGCATTAATCATTAGGTTCCATAGATAAAGTCATGGATGAAGCATAGCCTTTCTAATAAAGGAGATATTCACAACTGACCAGCGACCAGTACAACCCACCGATGCACCTATCCCCAGATACAAGCAGTCATGTGTAAACCACACTCTCCAGCCTTCTTCAAATTTACCCCCAAATTTCACAAAGAATTGCAAAGCCGATGCTCAAATACCAGAGTGCTCTGGGGTTCATCCCAGGGGCGACAGAGGGCATCATTGTAGGGTGGTCAAGTTGACCTGAACTCCCACTAGGCGGGGTGATGGTGTAGTGTCAGGTTTCTCCTTTAGGGGGAAGCACGAGCACTCCCCAGTGGGTGAACTCAAACAGAGGCTTGGCAGGATTCGGTGTCCCCTGTTCAGTTTTGTGGGTGCAGGGTTATGTGGGTAAATATCCAAACAGAAAGGAGCATAATTTGAAATCCTACAGTACACAAATGAAATTTAACAGGTCTCAGTCAACATTAAATTTACTCAGTTTGTTCAGATTGAGGAATTCTACTATATTTCTACCATCAGACCAAACTTCCATATGCATCACCTCCATTGCTTTACCACTCTATATCTGGCGCCATCCATAAACGATATCATCCAATTTTGCTCAATCGTTTACCCCCGTCACCCAGATTGTGCTATAGCAAAGCTCTACCGTGGCAGGAGTGAGCATAATTATGGTAATATTATTCTGGAGCAAACCTAGAGATCTTGAGATGCTTGTCTAAACTTGCCTATATGATGTCCAGTAGCCTATTTGTGATATAGTACTATCCTGACATGTGTTCTGCCCTATGACATGTTTCTGGTATTAAGATATCTTAAGTATGTAGTCTCACTGACAGCTATTAAATTGCGGCCTAAGGCTAGGCCTTATTGTCAACCCTGCACATGCAGTCTGGTCAGAAAGGTCCAGAGTTGAACTAGGATGCTGGATGAATATTGTCCGCACGAAGCATAAATTGCCAGGCCATACTTTTCTCTTATTGGTATAAGCCTGGGGCCAAAATGTGAGTAAAGAATTATCAAATGAGTCAATCACATATGCGAGCAGGTGGGAGGAAACACGGCTGCGGGGGCGGGGTGGATTTTCAGTCTTAGTCTTGACCACCAGGGGGGCACGAAGATGGCAAAAGAGTGACAAATACAACACAAAATGTTCTTTTTGAGTACTTTTTGATGTAGAATATAGGAGGCTTCTTTAAATGATTCAATCTTTGGTGCAAGTGTTTTTGGAATGTAGATGGAACATTAAATATTTCTATTGGAAACTGGTGCATATGGCACTTTCTGGTTGCCATGGAACCATTCCCTTTTAAATGGACTGTTATTGGTCCTTATCTCTTGCCCATTTCATCACTCATTCAAACCTGATTTACAATTTAAAAGGACGTATTTTTGTTTTTATACTGTAAATCTACTGTATAACTCCCCAGCCAACACACCCAAATGGGTCCCATATGGGCGTGTCTCTGGGCACCATGGGCTAGCCCATATCTGGGTATTAACTGGTAATTGTCTGGGCTTCCAGATGGGGCCCATCTGGGATCAGCCCAGAATATCAACATGTCATGTTCTCACTGCAAATTCTTCAATTCATACTCTTTTCTGAAAATATTCGATAAATTTACATTTTAAATTGACATTATATGCGTTTTTGTAAAAGTGAGGTTCATCTGGGTTGGAAATGGGCAAACTTGGCAAAGGTACCCCTGGGTTTCCCATGGGCTCAGCATGGGCAGCCAGATAGGGCCCAGGTTGACTGAGCCCATGTACTGAACTTAGTTGTTAATGGATTTCTTTCATTGCAAATATTTTAATTTATCCTCACTTGTCCCTTTTTTCTAGAAAATGCAAGTTCAAATTATTTTTCTCATGCTATGTTGTCTACCTGGGTTTCACCTGGGCTAGAGCTGGGCTGAGTGGGCTGAGGTCTGCATGTTTTTTTTCCATGGGCTTGGTGTGGGCTGCCAGGTGTGGGCCACCAACTTCACTTTCTGGGCTAATTCTACCAACACAACTTTCATGATTATGTTTCAAAGACCTTTCCCCAAAAGAGTGGGTTTCACCTGGGCTAGGCCTGGGCTAAGTGGGCAAGTATTGTTCCTGAGCTTACCAATAGATGTCATCATTGAGTGTACATTGAATTTGATATCCTATAGACATTTTCTTGTCTTTATTACAATGAGCCATAAATTCACAATTCCTTTAAAATTATACTGTTTTCACATTACGTTCATATTATATGAAATTGTCCACACAAGTTTGCATATGAATAGAGAAATGAGGAGCATTCTGATACTGACACCTTTCCCCAGGATATGATCATAGTACATAATCCCAGGGCTCCCTCAGGTATCACTATCAGACTCACAGGAACTCTGACTGTGTCACCCAATGTGATCAGAGTTGTAGTTAGTCAAAGGATGCATTTTGCTTCTCCTCCTTAAATAAAGGGAAGAGATGACACTAAATGCAGATAGATTAATTGACCCACTTGAATACTTGTTGGTAACTACTCTTAACTCTTCCTTTACCACGTCCCAAATAAAGGCACCTCTCCCATAACCAGATTGTTTCAGATGAAATTTAAATGGAATATTAAGATGTAGGGGATGGCCTAACCTTTCAGAAACTGAAAGAATTTTGTAAATATTCTAATTAAAAGTACATCTATGACAAAATGAACAGTATGGAATGACCAGAAAGTAAGATACCCTAAATCGCTCTATGTGTTCAAATTAGGGAGATAAAGCTCTATTTGAAATTTAATTTAGCTTATTTTAGTGTATATGTTGCCATGGCAACTTATATTTAAGCCATAATGCATCAAAATAGAGCTAAATCTTTTTCAGCATGAAAAATTGGGCAAAATCACTTTTCACCCAAAAAACAATATTGTTTGACATTTTTCATGATTTTTGCCTTAAATATTGCTCAAATTATATTGAAAATGAGATAAATCTCATGCAAGTTGAGGTGCCTAGCATTTTTAGAATAGTTATTGTATGTACAAACCGATCAAGATATGCAGAGACAATATGCCATAGACCACTGTCAGAAAAAATCATGGGATTCTACCAATTTTTAAGCAAAGTACAGAGGGCCAAAAATCGGCCAAAATCGGCCAGAAAACGGCCGATTTTGTGCCTAAAGGCGCGATCGGTCTTGAGGGGTAAATTCGCCAAAAGGCGCGATCGGTAAAGGATGTATGGTCATCAACTACATAACAACTAAGCTTATAGTTAAAGGAAAACAATGTTTCTGTCCCCCCGGCCCCGATCCCCCCACCCCTAATTACGTGTTCTCCAAATAAAGGAGCCCACCTGGGTCCCACTTAGATCTGAACAGGGCCAGCCCACTTCAAACCTGGGCAAGCCCTTCTGGGCCCCACCTGATAGCCCCGGTCAAAACGAAGCGGGCCCCAGATGGGCAGCCCATATGGGCCCCATAAGGCAGCCCATCTGTCACCCATCTAGGGCCCACTAGGGTGTGTTGGCTGGGTCACTGTGCAGCTACACTAACCTCTGACAATGTAGCCTGTTAGCTATAGTTCCTGGCATATCATGGTGTGTGACTCACTGTAACAGTGTGAGTATGATCCCTGCCTAAATCTCATGAGAAAATCCGCGGGCAGAAATAACAAGTAACATGCCGCACTCACGTAGCCATCAGAATTATCACTATAAGATCTGTATCTGCATGGGAGAACCTGGTGATGCCATTTGGAATCAGTTTGAAAAATGTCTATTTCTGAGAGAGAAAATATTCCAAGTGTCATAACTCCACAGTGTATAGCTAAGATATATTTCTTACCACCCAAATTGAAAGCTATTCTTATAATTTCCCTAATCTCCCCGTGGTGAATTTGGGCCTAATATGAAATTACGAGGAGATCCCCGTTTTGTGTAGTACGTGTACTAGCAGTTTGGGATGCCACCAGTCTTTTCTGGGTCAGTATTGAATGGGTGTCTTTGCACTTCACTCAAATAGATAGAAGCAATCAAGAAACTGGCAATAATAATTATAGTTCTCACATAATTCATAATAGTCTGTGTGTGCTTCTCCAGCAGGTGTGGTGTCAGGTGTTGTTCTCTGTGTTGCTGAAACAAATAGGGGTATTACTCTAGTTCCTCCCTTGGTTGTTCAATTGAGCCTCCCACTTTAATAATAGCTTATTGGTATTAAATAATTGATAGCGACACAACTTGACAGTTGATATTCCTCAAAAGCATTGATGCGAAAAAAATCAAAATAACTAATTGGCACTTTTGTTAAGTGTGCCTATACACTAGAGGGAGTAGTGCGGTATAATAAAACTTCTGTCAAAAGTCCATGGCATAGGTATACATGTATTTGTTCAACCTTTATGTTTTGAACTTTCGGCGCGAAAAGTGCTAACACATCACACACATTCTAAATGTCGTATGTGTGTGTATATATAATGCATCCTGCTGATGCTATCCCCTCTACGTCCCTTGTCTTCACACACCCTATACATTTGATATGCAAACAATCAGTGCAGTTCAACATCTGAAGCCAGGCACTGGGAAAAATCCCTCCCCTGCCAATCATGTCTCCTCCGCCCCAGGAATCCTTCTGGTGCCTTTCTTTTTATTCATCCACCCCCTCAGAGAGATTCCTTGAGCTTGTGTCCCTTTTTTCCCTGGGGTGGTGAGGGTGATTTCAATCGGCCTTGTTTGTTTGTTTTGCCACAGCCACAAGGGTAGGGTGTGACTTGCAGACAACTGCTACCGGATCAGGTTGAGCTGCAAGGGAAGTTCTGGACAAATTCAATTTGGATGGTATGTATTTTGATAGCGGGCAGCAACTTAGTTACAGTGTATACACAGAAAAGGAGTAGAATCACTGTGACTCCCGACGTGATCACTGAGGTAACTCTCCCCAGGACTCTAAAATGACTCCTTAACATTAGCGAGACTCTAAAATAACTCTATAATGACTCTATAATGACTCTGTTTTAAGACTCCCGAGTCACTTTAGAGTTGTGGGGAGAGTTACCTCAGTGATCGGGGCTGGACTCCCATTTGAGAGTTACAGTGATCCTACTTCTTCTCTCTGTGTATACGTCTGTGGATCTGGATGTTTCAAACCAGACAATCGAAGCGTGCGGTATACTCGATATGGATTATGAAAAAAGCAAAGGCTCTGAGGTTTTATAGTCGTACTCTAATCAAATTGTACCTTAATTTCTGTGACTGGTAGAGCAATATATGTTAGTTTTTTTTTGAGACAACATGTGATAGATTACTCAGTTAATACACTATTTATCTTCTATAGTGCATAATCACATACAACCATCTCTATGTTAACACCCTAATCAAGTTAGTATGCCCCCCATGGTCACCCTTAATTCCTATGAGTTTATGTACAGACTATTTGAAGGGGTGGAATAATAATTTTATTGATAGAGTTAGTTTTTCTTTTCTTTTTTTCAGATCGTTACCTAGGACTCATGATAGGCAAGAAATACAACTCCGCAGCATACATTTGTATCATTCTTCAGATTTCTATATTTCTTCGATATTAGCGCCTTATCATTCTAAATGTAAATAAGGGGCGTGCTACGTAAATCTGCAGAATAGCAATAATAAACCAAAGCCTTGAATTGTGTTTATGTATGTCTTATGAACATTTAATTGTCTATGTTACCTGGTTACAGTTTCCTAAAACAAAGGGACAGGTTATGATACCTTTACGCGTATAAAATAATACATTTTGCAACAACAAATAATACAAAGAGTGAGAGAGAATAGAGCGATGCAATCATCATACAACCTTTCCAGCTTTCCAGATACATATATACAATGTACTAGTAATAGTATAAATATCTACATAACCCACTAGGGTTATACATGATATACAGTAGGCCCGCGCCCCGTCTGTATATAATATATTGCTCGGGTGTATGGATACGGCTGGGCGGGTCTGGTGGTGTGAGACACATAGCGGAAGATGGACAGTGAAACTCTCGCCCCCTACAGGACGGAGCGCGAACTAGCGTTTGCCCTGCCAGGTGCTCACACCCATATGGACATGTGCCCAGATAATGTTCTCCCCACTATAATATAAAATATTTAGGGTGAACTTGTCAAAATGCCATTGGACAATTATGGGGGTGCAGAGGGGTCCCCCTCTGAGGTCGGAAAGTCGCTGAAATTAAGGGCCCCAGGTCACAAAGTCGCCTTTTTAGACCATTATGGGGGTGCAGAGGGGTCCCCCTCTGAGGTCGGAAAGTCGCTGAAATTAAGGGCCTCAGGTCACAAAGTCGCCTTTTTAGACCATTTTTGCTATAGACATATTTTTCCAAAAGTCGCCAGGTCGCTTAAATTATTGCACCAGGTCGCCAGGTCACCTGGAAAACAGCCCAGGTCGCCAGGTCGTTTTTTACCCCTCTGGAGCCACAATTATGTGACCAGTTATGGTATGGATGTGAAAACCTTGGGATACAAAACATTATTGAACACTTCTGTTTGTTGAATGGGTTGTCACTTGTTTACCTCTTACAAAAACGGTTTCAGAGACAAATACTCCTGCAGAGTTCTCGGCAGGGGTAACTCCCTAATATTCCCCAATATGCTTGTCCCTTTGGCCTCCTCTATCAAACTGCCTCTAACGGCGATCCTACCAAGCTGCATGAGGGACATGAGCGTTGTGTCCTGAGCACGAATATAATGCCTGCATTCCTCCTTATCTACATGCTCCTCCTCCAGGTCCCTTAATGTTAACTTCCCACCTGCATTGCGGAGCAGTGGTATCAGGGTGTACAATCTCCTGGTGAGGCACAGTGCGATAACACTCATCCCTCCTCCAGTGCTACTCCTGTGTCTGTTCACATCACAGCCGGCTTGGACCAGGTAGGCAGCCACATCTTGGTGGTTGAGTTTTACAGCCATGGTTAAAGCAGTGTCATGGTAGGTGATGGGTCCATCATCAGGGGTGTGGCCACTCAGCAGTGCCCCCTCACCTACCAGGTGCCTCACCACAGAGAGCTGATTCCCAAATACAGCTTCATACAGAGGAGTCACAGCTATCCCCGCTGGGCTACCCCCCATACCATTAATGTCTGCTCCCACCTGGAGTAGCTTCCTTACGATGTTCAGGTGTCCTCTGAGGGCGGCCCAGTGTAGGGCAGTCCGACCTGACCTGTCACACACCCCCAGGTCCCATTTGGCTGTCAGTAGGAGACACACCTCTTCAAAATGTCCAAGTTTTGATGCCAGAATGACGGCCATCTTTTTGTGAGTGTTACTCAGTAGTGTATATTGGTTGATAGTGTCGTCTATGATGGCATTCAAGGCGTCGTGGTCGTCTTCTGAGTTTCTCAAAACTTTCACAAGGTACTCCATATTTAATTCTCCAAACGAGAGGTCCCGGGGTTCTGGAAAGAGAAATATTATGGTCTATCACAAGAGGTATTATTCTTTTCTACTATCCATTGCCGCAATGCTGATATCTTAAGCCTAAGTTATAATTGAGATAACAATGTAATATATGTGCTGTGTGTGAGGAGACTGAACATTCCTCTTATCTCATGGTATCACTAGCTGCACACTGATATCAGTGTGTGCTCCTGCGTGTGATTGTTATCATTTATAGGGGAGTTGGCAGGCTAACCTATGGGTTTCAATTACTTAAGCATTAAATTTTGTATAAAATATTATAAACACCGTGGTTCTATATGAATATGTATCTATTTAATAAATGATAAGTCTAATTGTGATAGCCAGGCATCGGTACCGACCTACCTCTGACTCAACTGATTGGATACCGATTGCACGATCGGTATTATTAAGTTGAATCTTTTTAAATGTCAAATGTGTCTAGCTCCTATTAAACAATGTCCCATATACATGGCATCATACTTAAATAGCATATGATTTCCACAATTAAGAACACCAGCTTCTAAAACCACAATACCAACTCTATCTAAATGAACCCCCTAACAAAATATGTTCTATTTTTAGCTTCACAATGGCTGATGGTGAAACAAAGGATGGGTCTACGGAAGGTATGTCTACCAAGGGTTTAATGCTCTGGGCGGGGCTCTGGGGCGTTACCCCGGGTGTTACGCTATCCTCCATAGCCTAAACCATATGCTTTCCCAGCAGGGACTCTTTAACATTAACAAATTGGTTATTACAAATGGATGTACTTACCAATGGTTCGTTAAAGTATGTGTCTAACTTCGGCCCTCTCCCTGCATTACACGGGTATGCAGCTCCGTTGTTTAGCCCATCCAACGTTTAAAAAAAGAGAAAGTGTGACTGAATAATGTTTCGGTTAGGCTCATAGGTCTCTGCTGCGCTGAATGCGGCGTGTGCATGAACCCAGGGCTGGGTTCGACCTCCTGTGGATGCGGGTGGGTTGGGTCGGGGTAGGTGTCTTTTGTGCTGGCCATTCACCCCGGGCCATTCACGTTATAATGCTTTGTAACAATACGTCATGTCCATCAAAGAAGTCGGCCAGATGGAGCAGACCCAGAGTATACATCAAGTACCATGTACTGTAGTATGTAGTGGCTACATGTTTAGTTCTAATTGTATGCACCATAGGGCTCACATGCACCCGCATTCCGTCTGTTCCGACACCCATGGCTATTGAATGCAATCATGATAGAAAATATAGTGAGAGTGGTATCTCTACAAATTAAAAAAAAAGGTCACTATTCAATCTTGTTTAAATCCGTGCGACTGTGGTACCCTATATATATACGGTATATATATATATATGTTATCCTAGGTACTTTAAGACATGAGAGGTTAAAGTACCCTTTACCCCCCCCCCCCCCCACACACACCCTCCCAACCCGTCCCTTTTCCCCCTTTATAAATGGCAAGGAATTATGTGTCTATTTTGGAAGCCTAGTGAACTCAGACATTTACGCTCGTAGAGACGAACTGTCCGAGGTGCCTGGGCATTGGGTGTTTTCGACTTTCGACTTCTGGGGTAAACATTTGGCTTGCCACACGCCCGACCCTGATGTAGGACCTGATACGGGTTTCTCAGCGCATCGCTTCCGACGCTCGGAATATGCTACTCTTCTGAATTTCATTCAAAACCAAGTTGCTTCCAACACCCCTGATTATAGATAGGGAGCCAGCTGTAGGCTTCAGACATTGTCGATTTTTATTCACCCTTTTTGTCTCTTGATTGTTTGTATAAAGGCTGTCAAGTTTTGAAAGGCCGGTGTCGCTGTCCACGTCAATGATCACAAACCTTGGAAACCTATACTTCTGGTACTGCCAATTCTATTACCCAGATGGCGTTGGTGAGCCCAGTCTACTGGAGTACCCTTTCTGCTCACTAGGGTGCGTAAGTGAGCCTAACTTAGTGCATGCATTGGTGCCTCCAGTTCTGGGATTATTTGATGTATGGGGCTTCAAAGGGAGATTGACCATGTCAAGAAACTTATGGGTTTTTTTTAATGGTATTCCTCACTTCCTTTATGTTGCTCAGCTTTTTAACCTGCTAGCTATCTTAAATACGTAACATTTGACCTTCTGCTGGCCTGGAACAGTGCAGAGTGGGTTGACAAGGCCCCAGGAAGGACAGCAGGACTTGATTTAATTTAAAGTGAGATTTGATAAAAGGATATTGGTGCGGACAACTGTGTCACTTGTTGAACCTTCTGCCACCCCATCTAGAGCAGCTACATCTCTCATTAGTCTTTTTACCAAGGAAAAAAAACAACAACGTGATTTAATATCTTTGCAACACTTTATTTCACTGGGTTGTAATTACACTAAAGGCGGAAACATCTCTTGACTTTCAGAGAAGTTTAAAAATAGAGATCTTATAAAATGACTGGCCAGGATTGAAACAAATCGAATAAATATATATGGGAAATGTCGAATTCACAAAATACATTTTTTGCCGAGGTGTATTTCTTTACACATCTTTTTTTTTAATTAAAAAAAATTAAAAATTATCATTTATAAACTGGTCAGGAAATTCATCTAACATTGTGTTGCATTCACAAAAACATTATCCTCCTCATAGGATGTGTTCTATTGTAGAACTTTTTCAAGGTACGACTACAACATGTTGTCTATAGTATGAGTATCTAATACTAAACAGTTGTTTTATCATAAACGCATGGACGACCACTTAAAACATATCGCCCATACCCCTCCCTTGACAATGTACATGATAAGTTTATACCCGTCCCCTTAGGCCAACACGTATAGTTATGGTCAACAAATAGCACAAGTAATTGTTTGGATAGTGTACATGACCATTTTGCCTCGCTTTATGTCACCATGAAATCTTTTCATTTTTTTGAGTGGAATCAACACTTTTTGAACACCATAGAAATGCCCTCAAAATTCACGATTTTCAGCATATCAAAGGTACGATTCCTCAATGGGTGTCACAAATAAATATTTGAGATGTTTTAGAATTACAATCACAGCAACATACACAAAATAATGGTCCACAAAGTATCAATACAAGTTTCTCAAAATTTCATGGTCTCTTAAATGCGCATTATTTCAAGATCAAGAATACAGTTTTCACTACCTTTGTACAAAAATGCAGTGATGGTAAATTACATTATGAAATCACCAAAGACAATACATTAAGGACCAATGAAGACCTTGTAAACATGTTTTTTTCTTTTAGAAAAGTACCGGTGTATCTAAGCAGTTAACTTATTGGTCAAATCTCATGGATTTGCAATTACCGTATTCGACATAATAAGAACCCCTTCCCCCCATTTTTAGACTAGAAGAAAGCCTTCATTTTCACGATTTCTGAGACAGTTAAACTCTTTAAGTACTAAAATGCCATAAAAAGTAATCTTATCGGTGCCCAGGGCGCTTATTACGTCGAAAACGGTAATGGCTAAGTCTCACCAGATCGGTGAGACTAAGCCATATGCGCTCCCTTTTCTTAGTGTCGCGCATATTATGATCCATCACTATGCATACATACAGCAATTCCATACACCCATACCAGCCACAGGATTTATTTGTTTCAACATGGAATGATAGTCAAAGCGTATTTCCCAAGAATAGCTACACCAGAAGTCACTCTAATCTATGAACTTGAGTTAATAACAACTGCTAGAACTATTGGAATAGCGGGCGTATAAATACATTTTCGAAATTAGTCACAACGAAGCAACTGAACATGTTGCACATTCAAACAAGTTTTCCCAATTTATGTATTTTTCATTGCCCTTATTCAAGTTCTTATTCCCTTTAATCAGCATGGAATTTTTGTAGTTCAAAGTTGACAAGCTAACTCATGGTTTTGTTTTTAAGTCCTCGACCAGTTTTACAATACTGGCACGATCTAGGCTATTCCAATAGGCGTTTTAATGTGAGCTTGTGTCCATATTGACTCAAGTTGCAGTATATAAAATCTGCACATCTTATCACGTACAAACGCCATGTTGTCGCGATTACAAATCACCTGTGTGAGATTAAAGCACAATTAATACTTTAAACCGTCTTCCAGAACAACCAAAGACTCGCATTGTGTTTTTCAAACAGATAAATGGAGTTATGTTTGATGGAAACCGTATAGGTATATATACGCTGTGCACCGGAGCTGTAGCATTGTCCTTTCTAGTCGCAAGGCGTCCACCATTCGCTATTGGTTTGCAGATTCACAGGCATCGATCCAGTCTCCATAGACGTCTATCGGTTCTGACAGGTCTGGTATTGTAGTTAAGGGCCAACCAACTATCTATGTGAGCCGCTGTGCTTTAAGCTCATATTTGGATTAGGTAACTACTCAAAATCAGGCTTAAAACATTATGATTTATTTTTAATAGATACATTTTATATCAAATTATGAGAAAATTTCAATCTTTGAGTTTTAGTGGCTAAGCTAAGTTTAAAACTATCACAGTCATAGTAAAAGTGTATGTTGATTTTTGTTATTTCCCAAAATCCGGATAACCGGGTTTATTGCACCTCATTTTTTAATCTGTACATAACCTTTAACATTTGTTTTTTTTGTATGTCCACTACTTACATGTTCTATGTATATTAAAAATGCTTTCACATATAAAAGTCACTATAGTTTCGGTAATTCTATAAAGGATACAGTTTATGTTTGTTTGGAAATCCTCCAAGCAGACTTGACAGGATATCATTCCCGTATTTCTTTGTCGATCCCTGGAAATAAAGAGTGAAAAAAATCACTGATATGGTTAACGACACTCGGTGGTTTGGACCAGATGAGAAAGAATCTATTAGTTGCGTAAAATAATTCTTACATTACCGTAACTTCTTGTGTAGATTAGGTAATATTTTACCTCCGGGGGGTGGTTACCCCGGATTCTATCAAGATTATTGTGTATAAACTGCATTGCACATATAACCTTGGGAAAGTCATTTATTTTTTGGAAATACAAGATCTCCTATGCTTAACCTTGGGAAAGTCATTTATTTTTTGGAAATACAAGATCTCCTATGCTTAAGCATTGGAAGGCCGTATTCAATGGCCCCATTGAATACAACCTGCCCGTATTCAATTGGCTAAGAAAATTTGTCATTTCTTCAATAAATTGGTTCAAATGAAAAAATAAATGCAAATGCCAACTACATTGATACCTCTCTGATGTATTTCACTCGTGGGAGCTGGGGCGCATCCCACTCAGCCTGCGGCTTCATGGGATACTGCCCCAGCTCCCACTCGTGAAATACAACAGAGGCGGTATCAATGGGCGTTGGCATTTGTCTATATATCCCACACCTGGGATCCGGCTCGTGTAAACAGCGGGTTGTACACAGGTATTTACGATATGATAGTTCAAGCAGCCCATACACAAAAAGTAGTTCTTTTTTAAAAAGATCGAGCGTGTGATCCTAGATCACAAGTGACTCAGGTTTTTTTGGGCATATTATTTCAGTCTCTTGCTCTATATTGTATATATTTATTTTATCTTTTCATATTAATATTATTGACAGCAACATTACTATTGTGAGATACATATGCTATCAGCAAATAAATGTATTCTATCTCAGCATAGATGGATGAAAGGACAAAGCAGTTGTGTTATTTCAAGTGGAGCTGCATCCACTAAATTATCTGACGGGTGAACTTTAAAGTGTACAGATAAATGCTCCCCCTTTCATGTAACTTAATAACAGTGCCTCATCACGCTGAAGTCTAGAAATGTGACTATAAAGTGAGAATGCGATACTGGGATATAGAAACCGTTAGGAACCCAGAAACCAGCCTCAAGTTATCAATTTATGTACACAGTTTGAGAGATAGCAGATGGCTCCCCCTGAATGAATCTGATTACGATATATCTAGAGTATATAACATAGGGATTAATTACATTGCAGGTCCAACTTATTGCTATTTGTTCATGATATATTAAATTAAATCTGGTGCAGAGTCATTGAGTTTGAGTTTGAAAAAATGTTTATTTGGCATAAATCCATTAACTAGTAATGTCTTTCGACTACAGCCAAAACTGAATATATAAGTACATACAACTTATTTTCATACATGTCCTATTCCACACAGGATTTGATCCTCCTAACATTGATCCAGTATATTTTTACATTTAGCAATTAACCGATACAATACAACATTTTTACAATCAGGTATACATATCTATGATAAATGTGTCAGACGGGTACGGATCACAGAGCAAAGATTTATCAATCAGCATGCAGACTGGGGTTTACAACGCAGCAGACAGAAGAGACAATGAATATCACCAGTATAAGCACTGCCATTTCACACGATACATTCTTCATTATGTGCATCTGTGTCTGATTTACCATACATGAAACCCTGTATTACATAGTCACTCAACCCTGTTGTAGGAATAACCATGTTAGCTGATCACGCAGTAACTCAACGACAACTTTGTCCCAGTAAATAGGGTAACTTTCATATAACAAACACTCATTCACTTCTTTGATAAATTTGTCACGACAATCAATACGCTGGACACTTCCATCCAGTTTGTTCCATAATTGGAACCCGCTACATAGCGGACCCCTTTCATATAGAGCACCCCCTGGGCGTTGGAGCTTAACTTTCACCTTAACTTTACCCCTTCATGCCCTCACGGGCACCACTACATTATACGGGTTGTTGGCAAACTTATACATCAAACATAACAGATTTTCTTTAGGTGTATCTGCCAAACTTTTACACATAGATCTTCTACGTACAGCCACTGTAGAAATACATTTACGGTCTCTTATCTTCATACATGCCCTTAAACAATGCTTCTGAATACTTTCTATTTTCTGTACCAAGTCATTGGTACTACTCTGTAGAACATTATCCCAGTACTTGAAGCTATCAACAACCATTTGTTTGTAAAGTAGTATGGACAAATCGTTGTACATGTATTTGCAAAGGCCTATTAAATAATGTTATTTCAGGTTGCCATTATTTATGACTTTTGCAGACTTATCCTTAAAAGACAGAACAGAGTCAACATGTCATAAGTTGGCGGTGTATTACCCCCTGAATCAGGTTTGAAAAAATGTTTATTTGGCTGACAGGCGTGCAGTTGGTAAGCTTCCATACTTCACCACCTTTCGGCAAACGTACAACACGTGCATTCTTCTATACCGTTGGAAAATACAGTCACGTATGGACACTTGTTCACTCCGGAGGAGCAGGCGGCGAGCTGAGTTCAGTCATGTCTTGTAGATGCTCGCGATTGATTTCACTGTACTGCCGATGATGCAGCGCTCTACTCTGTTGAAAATTATTTTTAAAGATGAGACACTAATTCAACTACTCCTCCTATCGAACATTTTTACCAGCTTACAATAGAATAATGTAATGTATGTAATTAATATCCCAGTGTAGTGTGTTTTACTTTGCATGTGAAGTGTACCTTTTGGTGCCTGTAAGGGTCAGGCTGTCAAGCAATATTCAACATATGAGTATTTACAAATATGATAAATGATATAGGAAGGAAAAATACCTCATGATGTGCCAGTGACTGCGGGTCACCCCCTCCCGCAGCCCATGCCTCGTGTAGCGCTGCCCTTTGCTGTAAGAAAAACAATTAAATTTTCTTCAAAAGAAAAAAATTTTGAAGTTATGTCCAAACTTACATTACCATGGAATCCTCTGACAAGGTCACTCAAATTTCATTCTGGGATGTAAGTCGGGCATAGCCAAATATTATGGCAGTCATTTTTATTGATAGCATCATTAAATCATATAGCTTGAACACCCATTACAACAGTAACCGCAATATCATGGCCCTATCCGGTATGTCATAACATTTTTTTTTTTTAATTTTCAAAATACATATACCATGAAGAAGGGTTTCTTGTATATGGTCACAACATTTTGTATCAATATTAACCGCACATTGATTACATAATCCCGCATAATAAAGTTGATACACCCCTAAATTGTCATTAAGTACACATACAAGGACCTGTGATGTCCTATTATTGTTAACCACCAATTGGGCAGCAATATGGAAGCAGAGCAGTATGGCGCACTGCTGTGATGACAGGGAAAGATATGTTATATTTGAAGTATTTACGGACTAAAGAACATTCATTGCTGACTGAGACAACATATGTGGAATTTGTCGGGAGGGTGTCTGTATTAAGGAAGGGCGGAAAGGAGGTGGGACAACACCCCTGGTATGGGAGGAGACCGGCATGACACCCTGTACTGCCCAGCAGGGGCGTAACGATGTGGGGTACCGCCCTGCGAGGAGAGGACAGTGGCCCCACAGCCTATACTGGATGGCAGGGGTGCAATTTTGGGCAGTCTCATGATATTTTTACGATAGTTTCACATTTTTCCCATAAAATTCCTGATAAATGTTGAAGATTTACATCCCTGTTTTAAATTAGCCAGTGTCTAATGAATCCCCATGTTGAATAACTGGCATATGGCTAAAATATTTGGAGTGTACCCCTGATTATGTGAATTAATTGCTGGTCCAGGTGTAAATAAATTTTACGAGTACAAAAAAAATATACTCACACTGTGGAATTCCACCAGCTTCCTATAGTGGTCTGTTAGTTGTTTCATACGCCATTTCTGCAATGAAACAGATATACAATAACTGAAAATTCTAACAATAACTCTGTTGTTCGGAATATTAAAATATGAAGTGCTGATGTTGTGAATAATCTACACCCATGTAGGGGCGGAACTTGAGTATTCTCAACACCATGTAGGGCCTGATTTATATTGCAGCCATGTTTGGACATTTGATATAAATTACAGTGGACTGGTATTTTTTTGCTCTGAGGATGTCATTTACGTGTATTGGGACTGAGGAAGTAGAATTTGACAAGTTTCAATGATACAGACATTGGAAAATGGATTGAAAATCATGTTCAAGTAATACACAGTGCATTATACCTTGCAAGCTTCAGCCCACTGATAACTGAACTGGATAAAATCCAGTCGCATACCCCTTCAGTGCTGTTGTAGCTAGGCATTAAAATTTTTATTCATCCCTCAACATCAGTGGGTGACAATTTGGTAATAAGCTGTCAACTTATTAAAAACATTATCAGTATTACAGCAAGTGTTGATTCTCACCTGTTTTGCCTCCTGTGAGAGGCCCGCCCACATTTCCTCTGAAACGGTCTCCTGGGGAGCGGCTGCTTCTGGTTGGGGCGATGTAGTGCGGGTATCCATATTGAATCTATGTGAAATATATACCGGATAACGATTAACAACAAGTATGCTGCCGCATGCCTTTGTATGGGCTGCATGGAAATTTCAGAAATGTAAATTTTGTTCTTTGTCAAAACTTCATAAAAAGTGATCATTTGTGTTTGAAAAATGCATCACCCCAATATCCCATCACTTTAGAGAGTTAAATGTCAAATAAAAGCGTGGCTCCCCCAATGTATCCACCACTAGTAGGCCTACTACATGTATTACTTCTATTGTAGGGAGTGATAATAACAACGGGGGGTGGTTGGTGCATTTTTTTGCGTGACCGCCCCCCCCCGCCCAAAAGGGGGGAAAAATAAGTGTTGTTGATGAATAATGATTAAGTAAATCACTACTTTTTAACAGTAGCTGTTTATGGCGAGGGTGGGACTGCCTGTTATTCCATGTTACATCACTTATAAGGAGTAGATGGTCTACAACGGGAACGCTACATATTCAATCCATGCACGGCCCCATCTTCTTCATCTAGCATATACTTCTCCAGTGCTCCTCATTTATAATTTAATATATCAATTGCCGGGGCGGGGGGGGGGGGGGGTTGTGATTTCGTGTTGAGGGGGGGACATTTTTAAAGCCCCCCCCACCTCGAGAGTGCCCCCCTCATGAAATGGTGGAGAAAGATCCCCCCCCCCATATTTGAACTATAGTAACGCGCTATTGGCTGCAAAGGGGGGTCAGACATTTATTTGTCCCCCCCGCTCAGGAGGGGTTTGAACTTTTTTACACCCCCTCCCATCTTCGTTACTAACAAATGAACACTAGGAATACGGAAGTCTGGCGGCAATTTATAGTGCAAGCTTATACTTTCTGTTTGTACTCTGTTATAAAAAAAAAATAGTTAAGGGTTGTGAAGTGTTGGACGTGAGTACTTCGTTCCTACTTCCGCCATATAGACAGGTTGGGTAAGCTCAAGTAGACGTGTCCGATAGTCAAATACTCACCAAAGATGATGTTCAAAGTCCACACAACTTCGGAACGATGACTAGACGCTCGGAACGTTGCGATGAAACCGGATATAAGTCCCCGGTGGGAAAGTGCACAAAAGTTACAATACGTGACCAGTTGCAACGAAGTAGCATCAGTAGAGACCACCAGAGGGGAGTGCAGTGCTTTTTCCCGCTCTCCTGATTGGGCCGCAAGTAAGTAGGGCAGTGGCATAGTTAGAGGGCCGGGGGAGGGGAGGGCGTTGAGGTTACAGGTTTTTTCTTCTTTCCTTTGTATGATAAACCTGTGTGGAATTGCAGGAAACAGTTTCAAGCAAGTTGTAGCTGTACTACATGGCCCTGTTATATAATATAACAGGGAACAGTGCATAGTAGGGTCTGAGCTATATACTAGTACAGGGTTGTCTTTTTTGTTCTGAAAATATTTGTTATGTATTGAACAGGAGTGGACAGTAACATATCTATTAAATTACCATTCCGGTATCTAATATAGTGCAGTGTATGTTGGGCCTACTATGTGAGATAGAATGTCATCTGCTTTGGGAAAGACTGTAGTACCGTAAACACAGACGAAATGGCACTGCAATACACAATTCTGTGGTACGTTCGGTGGTATGTTACAATATCCTACGACACAATTGTAATATGATGAAACACAGGACAATTTAGTATTGGCTGAAGTGGAAGGGCGAGCTCCATTGTGACAGTTTTCAGTCGGATCGGGCATCCATTCCATGTTACTTTCAGCGAGTGACAAAATGTCGGGATCTCCTGCGTTTGTTTGACGCAGTTTGAATCTTTATTTCGGCTTATTTCCTGCAAAGCTGTACTCTGATACAACGTGTGAGATACACGTATTCCGTGTGCTATGTTGAGAGAAAGATGAAGTATTCTATATGGATAAATTCAGGTGAGATTCTTCCTGCCCAATAGTGGCTTCCTTTGTGTGCGTTGTACTGAAGCCTGAGCCGGGTAATTTATGCAGTAGCCTCGTTCTGATCGAGATGCTTCTCCGCGAAGCGTTTTCGCGCTCGGGGGGGGGGGGGGCACTCCTGCTTTTTTTTGTACGAGATTCTGCTTTCGATGAAAACTGTTTTTGGATATATGTACACTGATATAACTTATATCAAAGTGCTATATCACTGTACGATGTTATCTCAAATTGACATGTGAAACACGAGAAGACAGGACATGTAGAAGGAAGAAAACAGACCGCATTCAAACACTGTTGTTGGTGTACATTTGAATACAGTAGTAACCTCCCTGTGTTAAATTACCATCGGATCCAGTAGAGGCTTGCTGAAAAAAAGCGTCTCATCCCGCTTGGTCGGCTGCCGAGATCCGTCCCATTGACTTAGCACTGAGCTGTTCAATATGTAATCGTTCAATGTCAAGGGTTGTCTACAGTCTCCCATAGACTTCTATAGTGAAGCAAATTACCACCCTATTTTAGAAAAAAATTATTTTGTGTTTTTAGCGCACTTAGCGTCAACATAGGAACTATTGCGCCAGGGAACAGTTGGTCTATGTTGTTATGCATATATGGAAAGCAAAATGAAGCGTAGAACGATAGAAATGTATGAATTATTGAACTTTTAATTTTTTCGCCGAGGAGCCCATCGCTACCCGTCGCACAAGACTCAGGGTAAACCTGAGTCAATAAAAAGATCTACTCTGCTTATATTGCCTTTACTCTGGACCACATGTTGTTTGTGTGTGGCATTTTGTAGTAGATGGGTGAGAGATCAAAGGGGTACTCACATCTTCACTTCACAGGATTTTTCGTGGTTACAGAAGGGGCAGTTGAACTGGCCGGGCAGTGGTTCGATGATCTTCCTCTTTGGTGGGGGTTTCGAGGCCTTCTTTCTACGACCCATTTTCTCCTACTATCTGGAAAAGGGGAAAAAAAGCATTATTATGCAGGCTATAATGAGTTACATTTAAATCGAATTCAAGGGT
>OX381705.1:48817957-49012392 GCA_947462335.1 Harmothoe impar
ACGAAACATGGATCCTAATTAAACTCTGAAGTACTGTTAATTGTGGCAGAACAATGGGGCTAACAAGAAACAATTGGTGCTGTATTACTTAATTCTTGATAGCACGTACATTTCTAAAAATGCATAAGGCTCGGGGGATCGGTTAGGAAACAACCAAAGATACGTTATATTGTCAACTGAAAATCATCCCCTTTTCTTAAAATCTTATTACCTATAGCACCCCTCCTTATTTTCAATAGCCTAGGCTACAGTAAGTAGGCCTACATCAGTCAGAAATGTTACTTTAATCTATAAATACTTTGGTTTATAGTAATCTGGGGGGGGGGGGGGCTAGATCTATATAGGCCCCCTAGGCCTACATAGGCTATATCATATATTGCATAATTATATAGGGCTGATCAAAGCTTTTTTCAAAGGGATTTTTATTTTTTATCTGCATGTTGGGGGGGGGGGTATATACGTAGGCCTATGTAGGTTTATAAAATCAAATATTCTCGGAAGGGAGGGTCACATAGGCCTTTTACTTGGATGGGTTGGTTGTGGGGTGGGGGTGGGTCGATATTATAGACCTCTCATAAATTCAAGATCACTATTGAAATGGTAGGCCTACTCACAGAAAAGTTTTTTTTACCCCCTCCCCCCCCAACCTTGACCTCAATCGACCCTCATAGCAGTTAACAGTAGTCCCCTAGGCCTAGAACTTTAAGTTTGAATAATGGTACGGTAATAATCATGTGTTTTTTTTCATCAGCGCCACCCCCCCCCCCTTCCACCCCACAGGACCAGAGAGGAATAACTACGCTTATCTTTGATAGGGGCTACTCAGGCTACTGTCTTCCTGTGTTAGTGCAAATTGTGGCCGTGATCAATACACAACTGAAACCCCAATTATTGCCCAAAACGGGCCCCCGTAAGCCCATTATTCACCAAAGAACGACCTAACACAGCACATTGCGAACCACAGTATCCCAATAGTAGGAAATTCTAAGACTTTGGTCAATTTTCTGTTGGGAATTGATTCAATTCAATGCAGAAATTCCAGCCAAAAAGTAGGAATTCCTGCAAAAGTAGAAAAAGTGGCATCTCTGAGACAACACACGTCAACACGTGAGGGGCGGCTAGTTTGATACGAGCCATTCCAGAAATGTTAGTTGGACTACCCAACCAATGATCGCATAGAGTCTGATAAGTGCTCTCTAGTAGAGTCTCGGCCATGACTAAGAAATGTGGACCGGGATTTGCAAAGTCCAAGGACTGAGCCGCTGATGATCGATCAGAAATAAAGCGATGGGCGATAATATGAGATTTTCATGCATTCCAATATTTTATGATGATTTCTCCCTTACTGTAACCAATGTTGATGTCTGACAACAACAAGCGCCCCATATTTGTTAATGTGATGTGCGTAGTGATGCATTTCGATGCTAGATATTTGTAATTATTGACATTTTGCCTACGTCATTTCGGACCGTCATTTCTTGTGGGGCGATTTTGAATCTGCGTTTCCAAGGTGATGTTGATACTTCCGGTTCCAGCCAGAAAAATGAATTGTTTTCAAAATGGAGCAAATAAATGCAAATTTTAATTTCATTTGTCTAAAAACAATTTATAAAGGTAGTACACAAGCTACACAGCGATTTGCTAAGACGTTGCTAAGAAGCGAACAACGTTTCCATGAGGATTTGTTTATACTACGCATGCGTAGTTGCGCATTGCTGCCTCGCTCGATATTTGCGCCAGGCATGAATGACTTTTGCAGACTTGCTATGATTGATTATGCTACAAAACAACCAAAATTTGGTATGATTAAAGTTTTGTTCGTCAATGATTAACCTACAGCTTGATAGGTAAATACACTAACTCATATATTTTCGTTTCTTGAGAGGTATCTACTCGTTTTTATACCACCTTTCTAAACAATAACATTGATTTAGAGATTTCTTGCGAAAAACCAATATGGCGATGCTGTCTCCCTGCAGAAATATGCGTGTTTAACATAGCCTGCAGCTTATACAAATGAATATTTCCTTTTCTTTTCTTCGGTAAAAGATGGCACCCACCTTTGTTAACCACAATATCATAATCCCTATACATATAATATAGGAAAAATAGATGAAATTCACAATATGCCATTATCTCCTCTCTACAAAAACAGTGCCTAAAACCGACAAACTCAAAATCCACACATTTCTTTGTATAATTCCTTAATTTCTTAACTTACGGATTCAAAATTGCTCTCACACATCCACACCAATGCACTTTACAATATACAATACAGAAAAATTTGGGAATACATATTTATACATCATTCACAGACATTTTCCCACCCCGCCAACTCCATATCCCAAAGGCTCTAGGTGATCGGTCACCACAATTGCCAGCGCTGAAGCGGGTGAAACTTGTTTTTCTGACACCGATCCCCCGAGCCAATTATCAATCTTTGATCGTTGATAAGTCAACATTGAGTAGAGATAGAGACTTCATTCAAAAAGCAAAATTGCTTAATTTTATGAGCTCTATCCAGATGCCAATAGATCAGATTCATAGGACTAAGTCCTAAAATATATGTAAGTGCCTACCATAGGCAGGGCCAGACAAACCATGGCCTTTCATATCTCAGACGTTCACTGAGGAGAGGTCACAAGGTAGACCAACAGCAAGAAAGGCCCGGGCCTGAGCATAAGATATGGGCAGCGGCTGTCAATACAGCTTTTTTACTGACAATCACAACAGTTACACTTACAGTCTACCCAGTGAGTGAGTGACCCCTCAAGTTTTGTTAAGATTGGTATAATTTATGGAAGGCTCCTGCTGAAATTATTCTAGATCTACTCCTTCATCATGAAGTTCATGGAATCATGCCCCTATCATGAAGAAGCCTGGATACCACCCTAAAAGTTAAGCAAAAATTGGCAAAAATGCGACCATATCACTATCAGTTATCACCTCACATGTAAGTGTAACCATTTTGGAGTAGTTTACCCCTATTATCGCTCACTTATAGATTGCTGTATTATCGTTGATTTAAATGTTTTTTTAAATATTTCTTTGCAACATTGATTGACATGGTTACATGCTACTGCAAGTGGTTATTTTCTTACGTCCTTGGACACCATGAACTAGGAAAAATGAGTGAAAACAATAAATGTTGAACGTGTCTTCCAAAAGTTTCATTAACGAAAACAGACCTGATCAAGACGTACAAACTATGTTAGTTTTCGGCAATTAACAACATACATGGGTGATATATTTACATTCTCAACCATCACCAGTCATTACCAATGCCTTTAAAACCGTATGCCATAACAGAACATTGAAAGTTACCTGTCAAATTTGGGGTATTTTCTCCGAGATATTGCAAACGTTCGTGCTCGTCGTTCACGCCGTCAGGTTGTGAGTAAAATACAAATCTGACAACTGGAGCGGAATGAAACCAAAATATTAAAGCAATATTATCTGTGTGAAATAGCGTCTGTTTGTAAATAAAATAGACATATAGTCTATAGCTATAGACATATTGTTGTTCAGTAAAATAATCACAGTAATAGTATTCTATGACCACAGAACTAAACCCACCTTGCTATGACATATACAAATGAATCATGCGTGCCGTTTGTCTAAATTGGGGATTTGGCTTTTACAACAGACTGACGAAAACAAATATGGCGGCGCCCATGTGAGCGGTTATTGCAGACGGCATCTGAGGAATTCTCGGGAGCACTTGTCTGGTAACTAAGGAAGTCACAAAGGGTCTAGCTACGTAGGCAATGTACTAGGAAAAGTCACATTTTTGATATTTTCTCTTCAGATAATGGCATTTGAACATAGTGCATCTCGAATCTGGAGCAAATTTTGAATATCTTTCAGGTTTTGCAATGCATTTTATTGTAGGTATAATAGATCTCTTGCGATAAGGATTCTAACACCTTTTTCTAGTACATTGCCTATTTATTTAGACCCTTTTGAGGGTGTGTTATCTTAGTGGAGATAAGCCTGATAAGGGCCACGTTGTACTGTGTGACGTAGGTTCTGCTCCCAAGAATTGCTGCATGTATTTGCAATGTCTTTTGGATTACAGTGTAAGTAAGGGGGTGATTTAGCAACGGGGAAGTATTTTGACGTTATTCACGTCTGATCTAGCTTTTTTAGTACAGACAGACATTACATATACTGGTAGTATGATAGTTTCCTGGCCCCTGGGCCTGGCTCAAGTCTTCAACTTCGCCTCAAAAGGCTCAATCAACAAAGTACAATCTACAATTGGCAGCCAGCATCACTCTAAAATTGACCCCATTTTGGCAGGGCAAAATATAGCCACTCTTGTATGGACCCCCCCCCCCTACTATTAAATACTGAGTACTATTAAAGTCTCCCGATCTTCTCCTCCAGATAAGTACCGGGTACTACTGTCACAGGGTCAGATACTAGAGTTGACTTCTTGAAGCTTGAAGCCGGTAGACTTCTGCAAAGACCCAGCTTCAGCTGCTGAAGCTGGGTATTTGTGAGGGTCTATCGGAAGGTAAGGGCACGCTGGTTCTCGTAATCACCAAAGTAATTATTTTGGCCCTCCCCGAACTCACCTACTGGTCAGTTCCATCCGGGTAACCTCGTCAACTCAAATACGGGACTTGACTCGGTCATTATGGACCACTTCACATGGTGGGTGTATCCTCGCGCACCCTTTTACAACTAAGTCTCTGCACACATGCACTACAAAATGTAGTTCCCCAATTTTACCTCCAGAAATCTAGTATTCTTCACTAAATAGTGACAGTATTCGATTCAATTCATACCCAGGCAGCACACACGATCGGCAAAGCATTGGCATTTGGTCGGTATGGTTGGCATTTGGTCGGCAAATCTTGCCGATGCCCTGCCGACATAGTGCCAACGTTGGCATTTGGTCGGCACATCTTGGTCGGGCCTATGTTGGCCAGCCGACATAGGGCCAACATTGGCATTTGGTCGGCACACCATGGTCGGGCCTATGTCGGCAAGCCGACATAGGGCCAACATTGGCATTTGGTCGGCACACCATGGTCGGGCCTATGTCGGCAAGCCGACATAAGGCCAATGTTGGCATTTGGTCGGCAAACCATGGTTGGGCCTACGTTGGCCAGCCAACATAGAGCCAACATTGGCATTTGGTCGGCACACCATGGTCGGGCCTATGTCGGCAAGCCGACATAAGGCCAATGTTGGCATTTGGTCGGCACACCATGGTCGGGCCTATGTTGGCCAGCCAACATAGAGCCAACATTGGCATTTGGTCGGCACACCATGGTCGGGCCTATGTCTGCAAGCCGACATTGGGCCAACGTTGGCATTTGGTCGGCAGATCATGATCGGGCCTATGTCGGCAAGCCAACGTTGGCCCAACATTGGCATTTGGTCGGCACATCATATGGCATATGTCCACATATATAATTATATTTGGCAATTGGGAGAAACTATTTAAAGGAAAAGACTTCTTGGAAATAAGGTTCTCTGAAAAAAATCATTGTAAAAAATTTCTCTGGGTTAAAGAATTTGGCCAAGAAAAATGTGGCAAAGAAAATTCTGAAAAAAAAAATTCTGAAAAAAAAAACATTTCTGAAAAAATTTCTGAGGAAAAAAAATTCTGAGAAAAAAAAATCTAAGAAAAAAAAAATCTGAGAAAAAAAAATCTCTGAAAAAAATATTTCTGAAAAAAAAAATCTTTAGGAAAAAAAATCCTTGAAAAAAATTTCTTTGAAAAAAAAACTTTGAAAAAAATTGCTCTGGGTCATAGATCAGACACCATAGCACATATATATAGGCACTCAAGTCACCTCATTGTAAGGTATGGGGGGTTAGCACAGGGGTAAGATAAACGTCTGGGGTGTGAGGGGTCCGGGGTTCGATCCCCACTGCCACCAGAAAAACGCCAGACAAATGTCTGCCTAAAAACGTTTTTGGCATTTAGTCCCCAATACGTTGGCAAATTTACATCGGGCCAACATTGGCATAAGGTTGGCAAGACATTGGCATTACGTTGTCAAATGGTTGGCTTGCCAACGTAGGGCCAACGTTGGCTTGCCGACGTTGGCCCTACGTTGGGCCGACAAAAAGCCAACATAGGGCCTACATCGCTCCGATGGGCAGCCAACGTTGGCCCAACATGATGCCAACCTGAAATGCCAACATCTTGCCTATGTTGGCCCAACGTTGGGCCGATCTCTTTGTGCTACCTGGGTATGAGAATACAATATTCTAAAAGAATATGTCAAAATAAGGTCTATAAATAACACTTTAAAAGCTAAATTCGGTGCACAACTCTGGGCATGGCAGTTGGGATTTCGAAATGTTGTTTACAAACAAGGTGAGCTGTCATCTTTGTGAAAAGCTATTTTACCGCAGAAATGGTGTGTTTCAGGATTTGTATAGACAATCTGAAGCATATCTATGGATGAATTAGGTACAGCAGCATGGTGACAATGTTTCTCTAGAATGTTAGAAAATCTGACAGATCCGCGCACATGGGAAGTAGTTCGGACCCACATGTAAGAGAAAGGTTCCCGCATTAGAACTTGAGCTTGTAAGTGTGGGTCAGTTCTAACAAAATTAGTGTGTGTTTCCTACACCAGGGGGTGCCCACATCAGTATTGAGAATAACAATGGCTGACATTGGCAGAGAGCAGTGGAGTTGACATGAAACAAAGCCTGGATTATACTTGTTGAAGTGCATTTGGAATGCATTGTGGATGGTGAACAGGTGGGAATACATTGAGGCACCTGTGGCTGGAAGGATTAGACTAGACAGTGAGTACTTTATCTAAAACAGCTACTCTGCCAAGTTGGCAGACCAACTGTGTAGTCACAAAGGTACCCTGTGTTCTACACCAGTATGGTGTAGATGTGCCAACTTAGATTTATTTAACGATACCAAGGTTATAAATAAAAACGTTTCCAACGACAACATAGCCAGAAATACCGGTAATCAAAAATTATGTTGGTTTCATGAGCTCTTTGGATGTGGAGTTACTGGGAAATTTCATTCTGCCTTTTGCCGTTTTGGTACCTGTCAACCGGGGCTACTTTGAACATTTTTTTGGCATTTTGCATTGCCCTGTGAAACATATGCAATGCATTAATTTTGTTTTGTCAAATAAAACAGGGGAGCATCCATGCCTTTATAAAAAATCCAATTTGATTTTTAGAATTTTACATCTAATATGCACTTTCAGCAATATTGTACATTTTCAAAGTAACGGTAGCCCCCACATCGGGGCTACTTTGAACAGCAACCCGCTAATCTGATTGCACTTAACCATAGATCTATCTGGTTGGAGAATTTGGTTAATTAGGGTATGGTCACTGAAAATCATTTCCAGGACCCTTCCCAATAAGTTTATAAGTGTTGATGATAATTCAACTGGGGAGGAGTAATGGTAGATGGTTAGTTCAAATAGGTGTGTGATACAGCCCATCCAGGCCTATTCAAAGTAGCCCACACACAGACAGTCATCAGCTGAACGAGTCATCATTTTCATCGTAGTCTATCAATAGGCTAGCTGCATGCTGGACTAAAAATATTTAATCACTATTTTTAAACAGAGATGCTTTTAACACTAAAGGACATAAGCAACAAAATTATGTATCTGAAAATGAAATCTTTTTTTTCAAATTGTAGATAAATGGTGACTTGGAATAGTGCTCCCGCCAGTTTTCAAAGTAGCCCCGAATTTTGAGAAAACAGTCTAAATTCATGTAATGTCTGAATTTTCCATAGAAATTCTTGTAAGAATTCTTTTTTTCTAAAATGTATTATTTGTTGGTGTATTTCTCTTCCAATTAGTAATGCATAATGGATTAGATAAGAAATACTTTGCTTTGTACAGCGCAAAGTTGCAGTGTAACGACTTAACTCATTTCAGGATGGCAGCCATCTTGGATTCACTGCCAAGCAGGCTTTTCAGGATATTCTCTAGAAAAGTGACATATTTTCAGCAAAGTGACATAAACAATAAAATGAAATATATAAAAAAGATCAATACCTTAAATTCCTGCGTATAACCCGCATCTCGCGTATAACCCGCACCCCCAACTTAGGAGAATCCTATAACCCGTTTCTGGATCTGAAAATTTATATTTCAGTACTGTTCTATGATAATAAAAACCCTCGTATAACCCGCACCCTATATAGGCATGTTTGGTATCAAATGAAAGCTGTGTTTGGTTCGCGTACAACCCGCGGGTAGTACGTGGGAATTTACGGTAATATGTATTTCACCATTAAAAATGTGAATATATCATTTTATTTTTTTGGTGTTCAAAGTAGCCCCGCTGTTCAAAGTAGCCCTGTTGACGGGTACTTGGACGTTTGAATATCATGAGTGTAATATCTACAGTACAGCATGTACTACAACCTGTACTACAGGTACACATTGATCGAGAGGGCTGAAGCTCAGGGGGCTGAACGTCAGGGGAGCCTATCTTCTTCACGGCTTAGCTGCACATCATAATGGTACAAATGTAGCATATTTTCGGCATTTCAGTTGTGAATGAATGAAATACTACTTCCAAGTGCAAGATGAGTTTGCTGGAATATGAGCACCAGATCATTCTGGACGCCTTCCATGACGACGGACTGCTAGTTATGGCCAGGTGAGTACTATAGGCTATTAGTATTACTATTTGCTACTAGTAAATCAAAACATGTAGGATACTGGTACATTGATTTAATGTAACAGACACATTCTATGACTGGTGTCTTCTACCTGACTTGTCATCAACTGTCTTGTAATATTCTCTCTTTTTTTGTATTCCAGAGGCCTTGGCATCGAGCGCATATTCAGCAACTTCTTGAAAGTGTACTGTGATCCTAAGAATCTTGTTCTGGTCTTGAATACAACACAGCCCGAGGAGGTAGACATTAGCCTTTGCAGTTCTTAGAAATGATAGATGTTTGTACAACTATTGTAGCTCATATATGATATCTACATCCACAAGTATAGGCAGGAATATGTTATGTTTTGACTATCAAGTAAAGTAACTTGTTATCTTTTTTTATGGCCAGAAGAGCTACTTGGTGCATGCAGCATATATTTGACCATAACTGAGATAACCAAATGGCCGTGTCACGAAGAAACGCCAAGCTATTGATTGACCAGTTTATATCCCCTTCCTAATATTAACGAAATCTCCAACTGGACCAAAATTGCTGTGATTTTAGTTTTTATAATGTTTGCTTCCAGGAATACTTCATAGAACAGCTAGACGGTGAAGAGATTCGGCCTTTACCTAAGCAAGTAACAGCAGAACTTAATGTGAATGACAGGTAAATGATGATTTTCTTTATTAATGTACCGGGCATTCTTCATCTTGTAAAAGCAAATACACAACATGAACTTGAATAGTAATTTAATTACGCTTAGAATTAAAGATGGTGTGTCAGCTAAATATTTAGAGATTTTTTAGTTTTATCATATTACTATCGTATATCCTATCCCATATGTCTTCCCTAACTTTTAAAATTATTGGCAGTGTCTTAGTCTATAAGATGAGCACATGCAGTGCATTTTTTTTTACTGTAGGTCGAGACTAAAACTCCCTATGTGTTGATACTGCATGGCTAAATGCATTCTCTATCAAATTAGTTCCCCCAATACTCTCCTGGGGGAGTGCCTGAGTCAGTGAGGTAAATCAGGTACATTGTTATCAATCTCAAATTATGTATTAATAGACAAATATGTTGCACTGTTTATCAGCTAAAATGATAATTGAACCCATGACATTGAAGTGATATCCATTTTGAAGAAAAGGTTTGGGAAGTCTATTAGCTGATATACCATCTTTAAGGCACAACAAATCACATACTTTACATGTCTATATTAACCAATGCTTGTATATGCAATGAATTCTCCTAATTTATTCATTAGCTTTGTCTAACATTTGGACGAAATCAATATCTAAAACTGAAGTTAACCTTATGTGTGTTCCCTTTCCTGTAGACGGTCAGTGTACATGGAGGGTGGTGTCTTGTTCGTGACGTCACGGATCCTGGTGGTGGATCTTCTGACTGATCGCATTCCGGCAGATCTCGTCACCAGTATCCTGGTCTACAAGGCTCACAAGTAGGGAACCATAAAACTCATGTTTAATTAATTTTCAATAATTCTTACACTCTTTACAATACTCTCAACGGTTACCACATATAGTCAAATGCTGCTATACCCATGTTTCATTTTTTTTGGATATTAGCATAATGTAAAGAGCGTTATAATTGATATGCCGTACATGTGTTGACCGGGTTTAAAACGAGGTTTGTTTTATTCCATACAGGGTTATTGACACGTGTCAAGAAGCTTTCATTCTAAGGTTGTTCCGTCAGAAAAATAAAGTAAGTGAAAGCTTTAACACAAACTGCCCGTAAGTATTAGACAAACCGATATGGTAATTGTAAATGATTGAGAATCTTTCAGCAGTTTCTTTAAACTTTTCTTAACTTCTTCATTTTGACATTAATTTCTCCAAAAAGACAAACACACTAACGATACCCGGTATTGTCTTTTACTAAGTTTTAGTGTCAATGTAAATATACATTGTTTGGAAACTGGAAAATATAATATATCTTTCTGAATTTTTTTTTCAGACAGGGTTTGTGAAAGCTTTCTCAGACAGCCCGCAGTCGTTTACAGCGGGTTTCTGCCAAGTGGAAAAAGTCATGAAGAGTCTCTTCATACGCAAACTCTTTCTGTGGCCGCGCTTCCATGCATCGGTGTCGTCGTGCTTTGACGCTCACCAAGTTGACGTTGTGGAACTACACCTGCATCTGACGCAGGCTATGAAGGCCTGCCAGACCGCGCTACTAGACCTGATTGACGCATGCATCAAGGAGGTCAAACGCAGCAACCCAAGTGTAAGAAGCTGTATAATGTACTTTAATGTCAAATCAGAGTACCAGTATATATCAAATGTCCATTATATACCAAATGGATTGTACAATTGTATCAAATACATGTAAACATCAAATTATACAGCTGATTCAAACTGCTGCGATTTGTATTACAATATGCCCCCCACCTTCCCCTTAGGCCTCTCCAAATAATATACTTGTTTCTCATCACTAAGCCATGAGAAATGTGACGAGGGCGCTTTCTTTTTTTCTTTTCCTTTTTTTTTTGCTAAGGCTTAAACCATATAGAGTATTGCAGGCTCTCGAAGAACCAAATTCACATTTTAGTAATGAAGAAATTAAGGATCTGCGAACGTTATAAATACATGTATGCATGTTTTCTTCACCCCATTACAAATCCTGCAGTGTAAGCTTTAATTTGATACCAAACATGCCTATATTTGTCTAATTTTGTCATGTTTTTTCCTTATAATTTGCAAAAAAAAAAAAAAAAATCTCAGAAACATGTATGCTTTTGGTGATGCGCGCGGTAATGAGAAACAAGGATATTATTTGGAGTGGCCTTACACATAAACTGAAAACTGCCCTAATAAATCTCTTACACACTACTGTACCCTTTACAGTTGGACACTGATGAGATAACAGTGGAGACATCTCTCACCAGGAACTTTGATAAGATAATCCGCCTGCAGCTTGACCCGGTGTGGCACCAGCTCGGACCGCGCACACGGCAACTCGTCGCTGACATCAAAACACTACGACTCATGCTACAGTAAGTCTCAATCAAGACCTGTCATTTGCAGACAATTTAGATACATGTTTCATCCAAATAACTTATATAAAACCATCAATGTACCTACAAGGTATCTAAAAACAAGTTTTCAATCTTAACTTTTTTCCATGATTTTGTCTTTCAGGTATCTCCCCCAGTATGATTGCGTTAATTTCTACAACCTAGTCAACTCTGTCAGGTAGGTCGGATTTTGATTTTTTTTTTTAAAGATGTTAAAAGCGTATTATTGAAGCAATATTCTAGAGATGAAAGTAGGTAAGTAGTGCGTTAATCTGTTCGTTGTACTTATCACGCTGTGTCTTACTCCTCAGAACAAATGAAAAAGAATTCGGGAAGAACTCTGGCTGGATGTTTATGGACGCTGCAGACAGCCTGTTTGCTGTAAGTCTATTCCCAATTGTTATACAGTGCAGATTATAATCATAAATATAACTTTGTTTTATACACGGTTTTGAATGAGAGACTTGTTTTGAAGATAATGATTGAATTTCCATGCGAATCATTTCTACATGATTGTCCGTGTATTATAACGAGACATAAATGTAGCAAACCAAGAAAAGCAAAATCATTATTCGTTTCAGTGCGCAAAGCTTCGGTTGTTTGGAGAAACCAAAAAAGCTGCAAAGAAATCTAAACCAGATGAAAACAAGAAAGACACTTCAAGCAAGGAAGGTAAGATAGCTCAGAACCGTAAACAAGTTTCAACTTACAACATAATATACTCATAATCAACCCCTTTATCATACTTTCATTGTATCAAAGAAAACTACATCGGTATCCATGCATTAAGGTGGGTCGCTACCCTTTGATCAAAGTTAACAGAATGTCTCTATTTTTTTCTACAGGTAGGCTGAATCATATAGAATCGGAAAATGAAAAGAAAAAAGAAAATTGGGGGGTCCCGAGCTACTTTTTTAGATACAGAATTTTGAAAAGTTTAATTATTTTCTTTTTTCTCTAAAAATGTGAAAAAATTGTGAAAATTTCAATAATTTTTTTGAATATCAACCATTATGCACAGAAATGTAAAACTTCATATGTGAAACGCCTATATGTTTCACTTTACTGCAAAAATAATTTTACAGTTGTATGCTATGGCATTCTGGGTAAAAATATGATGTTTCGGGAGAGAATAGGAATAAATTGCTATTATTTTGTAGCCTTTTTGGCTAAAAATAGTATTCAAAATTAACAGAATTATTTTCAACTCTCTCAGAAAATAGTTCAGATCATTTGCTAACATATGAAATCGATTTTGATAGGGGGTCCCAGGCAAATTTTTAGGTTTTTTGGCCTCTGAAGTTAAAAAATATAGCAAAATCGGTCTAGATTTTACATTTAAAGCTAAAAATAAAGCGTAAAATGGCTAGAATCAGGGTAGAAAATTGCTACAATTTATACCCTTGGTTATTTTAAAAAACTTAATGAGATCTATATCATTCTAGGTAATGATTTATTGGTAAATATTTTCAATATTCAAACTTTTGATGAAAATAGTAAATATCATTGGCTACAAATATATCAAATATTCAAAGTCCAATAAAATGCTCAATTTTACTCGAAATTTCCCAATTTTCTAACATGGCTTAGTCAGCATGTACATGTATCAGATCATGTAATATCAGCTCATTATGATACATATAAACCATATGCGCAGATACCTGCGCAGTGTGTCCATATTCAAGAGGTAGCGATCCACCTTAAAGGATATTAGGAATAGTCGCAAACTATCATACTTAAAAAGTCCAAATAGAAAAGAATGGCATATTTATGATTTATAATTTTTTCATTATGTGTTTTATCCTTCCAGTACCCGGAGACCCGCAGGTCCTGGAGGAGTGCCCGAAGTGGAAGGTACTGCGCGAAGTGTTGGATGAAATTGAGGCTGACTCCAAAGACGCTGACCCTGCGCTCGGTCCCAGCCGTGTACTTGTGGCAGCGCAGGATGACCGCACATGTAGCCAGATCAGGGAGGTCAGTGTGCGACATTGTGATAGACACCATTCACTCTGTTGTTGTTATTTCTATGACCAAAAGAAGTATATTGAACAAATCCATCAATAAAATATGTACATTTATGACTATTAGTTTGATTATGACTGGGAATATCCGGCTTATTTACAGCAGAGACATGGAGCTTCTAAGTTCTAGGCCCTGTTTACAGTATAAATACGCCTCATATACTCAGTCATTTTATTTCACTGCAGAAGGGTTTTCACTTTCTATGAAAACAGTGTTTTCATTTCCTATGAGAACACTTATGTTGCACAAAGATACAATCATTAAAATTAATATGACCATTAATCTAGGTGTGGGAGCCTGGAGTCTTTACAGGTATATATGACACATTGATTTATTTTGTAAATTTCAGTTCCTATCTGATGGTAGTCAAGTAATGCTTCATCGTTTGTACAACAAAACCATAGGCTTCAAGACTGGTGCCAGACTTAGAGGAGAACCGGTAATAATATTTTTTTATTCAGCATATTTCTGAATTTCTAGAAACTTGTATTTAAAAAAACACAAAAAACTATTGCCATGAAAAACCATACCGGCAATTTGCTGTATATATTTAGAGATTTTTACTGGACATCGATTCTCTGTCTCTTTGTAGCTCTATAGTGATCGATGCCCAGTTTTATACTTCAGACCAGTGGCTCATTTTGGCTGTTTTTCGCCTCACAGATTGCTCCTAGCGCAAAATCCTGACTAGGTGTCAATATATTCTCTATGCCAATGTGTAATATGAGGGTAGAAAACAGTGGAACCTCAGTTAGAAAAAATCCTACTGAACAGTTTTTGAGAAAATTAGGGCTTTGTTGCCTTTTTTTGCTGTTTTTAGTACATTTCCTACATAACCCGTGAACGTCAGCATTTCTCGATTTTCAGGTATTTAGAATTAGAATTTGACATTTTTTTATTCGCAGTAGGATTCCTGAATACCGAGCCATTCTACACAGGGTGTTTTTTTGAAAAAATATAAATCATTTGATAGTGTATTTGGTCTCCTAAATAGAGAGAGTTTGGTCATGGTTTAATTGATTATTGACAATCCAGTCAAGGGCTAATTGGTTCAGTTCAGTGCAAGTTGCAAAACAAGTGACTTGCACTTTTTAACTTGACCTCATGTCCACTATGTAGGTCTTCACTATGCATGGGTCTATCCAGAGTCCATCAATGGGATCACGCATGGAGGCAGATTCCGCAGCTTTTGGCGAGAAAAAAGTTCAAAATCGCAAAAAAGTGAAATTTGCCTAAAAACCCCCTATTTGGCGAGAAAAAAGTTCAAAATCGCAAAAAAAGGGAAATTTGCATAAAAACACCCTATTTGACGATAAAAAAGTTCAAAATCGCAAAAAAGGGAAATTTGCTTAAAAAAAACCTATTTGGCGAGAAAAAAGTTCAAAATCGCAAAATAGTGAAATTTGCATAAAAACACCCTATTTGACGAGAAAAAAGTTCAAAATCGCAAAAAAGTGAAATTTGCTTAAAAAACCCCTATTTGGCGAGAAAAAAGTTCAAAATCGCAAAATAATGAAATTTGCATGAAAACACCCTATTTGGCGAGAAAAAAGTTCAAAATCGCAAAAAAGTGAAATTTGCTTAAAAACCCCCTATTTGGTGAGAAAAAAGTTCAAAATCGCAAAAAAAGTGAAATTTGCCTTAAAACCCCCTATTTGGCGAGAAAAAAGTTCAAAATCGCAAAAAAGTGAAATTTGCCTGAAAACCCCATATTTGGCGAGAAAAAAGTTCAAAATCGCAAAAAAGTGAAATTTGCCTGAAAACCCCCTATTTGGCGAGAAAAAAGTTCAAAATCGCAAAAAAGGGAAATTTGCCTTAACACACCCTATTTGGTGAGAAAAAAAAGTTCAAAATCGCAAAAAAGGGAAATTTGCCTAAAAACACCCTATGACTGTAGCATGAATGCAGACACTCATGGACACAGACTTATGTACACCCACACAGACATAGACATAGGCATGAACATGGCCTTCTCCTTCATATAGCAACCTATGTATTTCTACTTTGATGAGACTGAATATAGCTTTCTGTTAGAAGGACTCTGATACATGGATGTCGATGTCCAGTTTTAGATATATACCCATATAGTGCATTGGAGTGCTATAATGTTGGACTGCTGTATATTAAATAGTTAACCATTTGCTGACACATCTGTTATGAGTGTTATGAATTCAATAGAAAGCGCCGAAAATAATACGAGTGGCTATTGTAATCTTTGATGATAAATCGGTGATATATATGAATTTACATCGTACACATGTTTGCAGGGTAATCCTAGGGGAAGCAAACTCGATAAGCCTGACAACAATTGGACTCTCACACAGATGATAAAAGATAACGAAAAGGTAATTGCCCCTAAATGTATTACTCCTCAATTTAGTATAAGACCTTTTAAAAGTACTTTTTCAATCTTGAGATTTACCAAATCATTCTGAAGGTAGTGGGATCGTTAGCTTGGTATGTTCAATCCGCTTGGATTAATTATCTTGTACAATGGCGACCTTTTCGGATGAACACGTACAACAGCTATAAACCACCTGTACCAGCCCCACCTTTGTGCATTGTAGAACATTTGATATCAGTTCGGCATCAAGGAAAACTCAATAGCAATACGTTAATAAATAAGTACATATCAAATTCTAATATTACAGAGTAGCGCAGCTGAAGCAGAGACCGATATCCAGGGGACTCCCCCCGAGGACTCCATGTACAAGGTGCTCGACTGTCCCTTCACAGTCATCTACCCGCTCCACGGGTCGCAGGACCCGCACAGTCTCACGCGGGTCCTGCAGAAGATAGAGCCGCGCTATGTGGTACTCTATGATGCAGATATGGCCTTTGTAAGACAGCTCGAGGTTAGTAGATTATTGTATGTACGTGCTGTAATTATATCTAATGGAGATTCAGAACTATCTAGTTTTAATATTTGATATAAATGTTATGTCAAAAGAGGTTAGATTCTGCCCTTTTATTTCCGATAGTTATATTTAGAAAGCCTCTCCTCATGTTTCAGTTGTTCCGAGCGACAAGACCCGGTAAACCGCTACGAGTATACTTCATGATGTACGCAGGGTCAACAGAGGAACAGCGCTACTTAACCACGCTACGCAAAGAGAAAGAGGCCTTCGAGTACCTCATCAGACAAAAAGCCGTCAGTATTTTACTTCTTTGGGAATGGCCAATTTGTTAACAACTGGGGGGAGGGGGGGGGGGGTGAATTTTCGAGCGACCCAGCCATGTTAGAATTTATCTCGGCCGGTCTCTTTTAGCTATACTATAGCCTATAGTAACGCACAGGCTTTTTCGTTGAAATAGAGATGGGGTCCCCAGTCTCTTATCGCCATTTGCAGGGCATTTGCAGGTAATATAACAGTCTCCATGATTTTAGGTTTGGTCAGATTGGTTTACCCCTTCACTTAAATTCAGTCAGTTTTACCCCCCTTGATTTGACGATTTCAGATGCTAGATGAAAGGGGAAAATACCCTGTATTTTAACCGCTTGTTATTTGCATTATTACACTTAATAACACGTATTTGAGATGATTTTGTTTTTGATTGACAGACAATGGTGATTCCAGAGGAAAGGGATGGACGTCTTGAGAATGACCCCGACATGGCGCGCGATACAACTCCGGCCAATGCTACTGTCAGCACGCGAAAAGGTGGACAGCAAACATCAAATGTGCAGCAAAAAGTAAGGGATATTACCAGTGACATTTATTTGTCTTTTACTGAAACATGAAAAACTTCATATTAATATCAAGAAAAGCCAACACACAATGTACAGTCCTGTCACTATTCGCTCTCCATGTAACCAAACACATGTCTTTCATTTGTAGATTATTGTGGATATGCGTGAGTTCCGGAGTGAACTTCCTTCCCTCATCCACAGGCGAGGAATCGACATAGAACCTGTCACCATAGATGTAAGTTAACACTCAAGCAAATCATAAATAAACTTCTCTTTCTGAATTTCAATATATTAGTTTTTGATCGGTAGTAAAAAAAATTATTTGTTAAATGGGCAATCACTATCAATATAATACATCACCTGATGAAGGCTAATCTAAGCCGAAACGGTGTGATCAATATGATTTATACCGTAGATAAAAGCCAATTTAAAACAAAAGTTTTGTCGTCTTCATATACATCTTTAGGTCGGTGACTACATTTTGACCCCTGACATCTGCGTGGAGAGGAAGAGTCTGAGTGATCTCATCGGGTCGCTGAACAACGGCCGACTCTACAACCAAGCCACCTCCATGTGCCGCTATTACAAACGGCCTATACTACTCATAGAGTTTGACGCTAACAAGTCATTCTCCTTACAGGTAAAGAATTCAGAAGCCTCTTAATCGCCACAAATTTTGAATTATTTCTTAAACTTGAATATCCCTTTAAAAGTAGTGTCATATAAGCTTGAAGTATTAATGACATCACTAATTTCCTTGAAATGTCAAATGTTATTATGTTGTTATACTGTTATTATCAAAATGAATGCTTCATGAATATGTATAGATTCTTGTAAGCGTATCTCACGGGGAAAAAAATCGTTTTTTTTTCAACAGGGAAAGTCCTTTATGTCAAGTGAGATTAACAGCAACGATGTGACGTCACGACTCACCTTGCTGACCTTGCACTTCCCACGTCTCCGCATCCTCTGGTGTCAGAGTCCACACGCCACGGCCGAGCTGTTCCATGAACTCAAGGTACAACACTAATAAATTGCTGATTTAAGTAAAATCAGTGATGCCACTTTTCCTAATTTTGCATTGATTTCTACTTTTTGACTGGACTTTCTGTATTGAACCAAATCAATTTCCTACAGAGAATCGGCTAAAAACGTAGAATTTTCTGCTTTTTATCAACTAGGGAGTTGCATCCCTGAGTAATAGATCTATATGGGTTTCTTTCAAATAAAAGCAATATGTACCGTAGGTCTACATATGCCATGGCAGGTTAGGGAAATCATTCTGCTTACCCTGAATGTAAGGCTACTGCTGTGCAACTGGCGCCCCCTAGTGGACGGGATTAGTTCTCTTCTTACTCACTAGGTGGCAGTAGTGCGCTTAACATGGAATCTCCGTGGGATAATACGGCCTGCCTAAGTCTAACCCTATTCTTCAGTTCCCTAAATAATTTCCATTTACTGAAATAAATTAGTTTCTGATTTATATCAGAAAGCGTGTTTAATACCATATGAAAATTTTAGGTAGCTTTCACCATTATATTTGTTATACACACTATGCATATATATACTGTGAGTCTAATCTCTACTGAATGTGTAGATGGGCCGAGCCCAACCGGAGGCTGCAGCCGCCATGTCGGTTGGAGGGGAGGAAGGCTCCGAGGTGGAGTCAGCAAAGTACAACCACGAGCCAAAGGTAAGTTGATGACTTTTACACAGGGTATCAATCCTACCCTGAACTACTATCCCTTTACTTTACCCTGATAACAAACAGAGCCAAAGATGTTTCGATTGTCAATCATTATACATTACATTTGAAGTTAATTCTTTATGGGTGGTGTACTGCTTTATTGCTTTACCCGCTGTGGTTATTATCATGGAGCTACAGACACTCCATGTTGTTATGAATGAATGCAGACATGGTGATCGAGTAACTCGCCATAGCTGCATTATGATTATAGCAAATATAATGTACTAAAGCCTTACGCAGCCCTTAAAGGATTAAACCATATTTGGGGAAAAAATCCTCTAACTCTGCATCCTCTACTTCAGGCCCTACTGCTCAAGATGCCAGGTATCAACACCAAGAACGTCCACACCATCATGAACCGAGTCAAAGACCTGAGTGAGCTGGTCACTCTGACCGAGGAGCAGCTCAAAGAGACCCTGGACAGTCAGGCACATGCTCGTCTACTCTGGACCTTCCTCCACAGCCGGCACGACCCCGCAGATGGCACCACCACAGCGGCCGGAGGCGGTGCGAGAGGGAAGGGCCAGCCACGGGGCGGAGCCACCGGTAAAAGATCATCGGCTACCAATATGGCGGCCGGAGGGAAGCGGAGGAAGTAGACCAAGTCAATACTATGGATTTCTCTTCACCCAAGGCCTGAAATTAAGTGATGGGTTGGAGGAGCAGGTTAATTTCTGTGAGGGATGGAGTGGCTCCTGGCCAGCCAGGGATCACTCTGTTAGTGTCAGAGGTTAGCCGAGTGAGACTCTTTTTGGCAGCGACAGACACGGTACGCTCGGGCAGTGTCTCAGGGACAAGCAGCAAATTGTGATTGTTATAATCAAGTGAACCGTCCTGATACAATTTGCCCTGGCCTGATCAACTTATGACCATTATATTTGATCCTTCAACCACCCATTCCATACTGCCCATTTGTGAAATTGTTTTCTTGCACAGGGTCACGATCTCAGGTTAATTTATATTGCAAAAAGTGCATATCATCAAATACATGTGTACACTAGCATGTAGTGCAAGGAATCCAAACTCGAGTACTCTGTAAATATAATATTTCCATTTATTGTCATTTGTTTCATATATTATCATCATCATCATCATCATCATCATCATCATCATCATCATCATCATACACAAACAAGGGAACGTTATTTCAACGATGTACATAATATTTGTATAGTTAGACTACACCTGGTTGTAGACCACTGCATGTTGGTGAATGCATTTATGATTTTTTTTTCTTCATTTATTTATAATTTCTAAAAGGACTCCCCTTTCTAGAGTCGTAGTGAATTTTAGGTCATGTGATGAATTACCAAGACCCCTGCTGCCACCTATATGTAGGCATACTGCCAGAACTGCATATTTATGTCATGCAAAAGGAGAAATTAATTTGAATGAAAATAAAAAGTAACATCAGTCTGTCAATATAACAGTGAAATATATATTATAGATTTAATATACGTTTACCCATCTTTGGAGACTATAGGTATTCTATAGATGTTTCTGGTGCTATGGAAGAACACATGTATAATATTCATTTGTGACTATTCCAAGACATGTTTTCCATGGTCTCTCATTATGCATAAGTGATACACTTTTACATGGTGATTGCGAGATATGTAACATAACATGATAAGTATGAGGGGAAATAACCAAATCATTGACTATTCACATGCTAATGCATAAACAATTGATTTTGACAATAATCAAATCCTTGAATATGTCATGCAAAACCTACATCTAAATTGACAATCATTGGTACTTGGAAATATGAAACAGTGCGACATTTTTGTCCTATGAACCGTATGCTCAATCACAAATCAATAAAATCTATCCTTTTAAAGGTTAACATGGTTGCATTGGTACTTGGCAGGGCTCTTAGATAGCACCAGTCGCGAGCCCCGATAACAAGCCGGTGGATATAATCTGAAACTTGAGCCGATTTTTAACCCTTTAAATTATTGATTATGACTCGTGCCTAATTGCAAAGCGCAAGCACTGTCCGCTTTGACAGATAGGGTCGATTTACTTGGGGGACACCAGCAATAGTTTTTAATGAGAAATTATTGGTCCATTAAGATAATCTAACTCAAATAATCAGCTCAGAGTATTCTGTTCCAGCCGTAAGGTTATTACAGTCATCAGCCATGGAACAAACTGGTTTCTTCTTTTTGCGTCTTTTTCTCAAACATAAAGGCTTGCGTTCTTCCCTTGACGTCCCAATTTGATGCTGGGCCTGATTCTGCCATCTTAGGCGGACCAAGGATAAAGGATTAGTGTCCGAGGCCTAGCGTCGGCCTACAGAGCAGCAGTGCGCCTGTGCACTCACAATCAACTGTGTCCTTCACTTAATTGAAAGGCGTTACGCCTGATTGCACACACTCTCCAAGCAGATGACGTATCACGGCACTGCAGACCTACAGCTCACAGCACCTCGCGAAATCTCGGTCAAATCTCCGGGATTGCACGAGACCTGTCAGTCTGTGTTTTCTATGGACACATACCCCCCCCCCCCCCCCCACCACCACACACACTCCCCATCCACCCCACCCTACCACCACCGCCTCCATTCCAACCACCTCCACTATTCCATTTCCTCCAGGCAGAGTCCTGGTCATCTAGCACGTAGTTTACGTGGCTGGAGAGATACCACTGTGTCTGCTTGGAGAGTGATTGTTGGTCCCACTCTGGAATCACGCAGAATCGCGTGCAGGTCCGAGACTGAATGAGACAGGAGGGCACAGCTCCCCACCACAAGCCCACAACTCCACACACCCAGAAAAAGAAAACAAGGCCAAAAAAGAAAATCTGACCAGAGATCAAGAAGGGAAATTACTGTTCAGGAAGTGTGTTCTGCTGTTTTTACTGTGGTTTAAAAAGAGGGGGAGGCGGGGTGGTCATATTATGACGTGTTGTGGACAGAGATCAATGAAAGACAATGTTGGAGGGAGGAGGGTCGGGTGGAGGACACGAGAAGAGAGCGAAGGTGGAAACCTAACCTTGGACAACACTGGTGTGGAAATTCATGGTCAAATGGTAGAGGGAGGAGGGCGGGGGGGCTAAAGTGGATCAAAATCGGGAGGGCAACACAGACTGTCTGGAGGAGGGGGAAGGCTCGGAGAAGCCCGTTGAATAAGAATGGCCATCTGAGAATGAAAATGGACATTTAACAGGGCCATTTCCTCTCATTGATTTGGAATAATGTTTTAAGCCCGGAATTTCCTGATTGTTTTAACTCAACCTTGTTCCTTTTGACTGTTGCCTTTTGAGCTGGTTTCACTTCCTTCGCTCTCTTTTTTAGATCTTCACAGGAATTTCCCATGTTTTCCTCCCTTATCAAATAACTTCGCAGAAAGAAAATAAAAAAGGGGGCAATTTTGTGTGTGTGTCCCATTCCTTCTTCTTTCGTATTTTCATTGTTTCCACAGACATCAACTGTCAAGGGTGACAAAAGCAATTAGTTTTACCCGGTTGTTCCCATGGATCGGTAGTTGAACAAACAGCATAGGGTTTCATTCCATGCCTACACAAATACCCGCCCCAATGCGGTTGCCTATAATATGCTACCCAGCTTGAAAGAAGTATGGGGAGAAATGCCTTTGTGACTGGCCATGTATATCTATTGGTATGATGATTGCACCGTTCCACTGCATATTATACCCTACGTTATAAAGTTCACATGTATGTAGATCGGTATTGGCTTGGTTTAACATTGTATGGTCTCGGCTTGCCACAATATAACGATAAATAAACATATTTTGAACAACCTGAAAATAACAGTTATAGTGAATCATGGTTGTTGCACATTGAATCTGCGATGGTACACAAAACAATTTCTATTCCAAACATAAAATCAAGTCTGAATCACAAATATCAGTGGTATGAATAATTACCTGGTATAACTCAGGGTATTTACATTTTGTATCAACTCATATAGCTAGGTTTATAAGACAGACATGGATGGATATGGAAATAGATATGGTGATTAAGATTGCAGCTGGTTAAAATAAACTATACGTCCTATATACAATTTGCATGTTAATTATGAAGTGGTCTTGTGTAATAAGTGGCCTCTATATCAGCTGCATCTTTATATAAACGACTTGATTGCAGACTAACTGGACCCATTTTCTCTCGTGCTAATGAATAATATTGGCTCCACGGCGCCCCCAAAAACAGTGGCCCCCTAATTAACCAAATGATCAATGTCATTAACACTCTATTGTCGGCCCCCTGCCATAAAGCACTCGGTAAAACCTGGAGGAATCTAAAATGTCCATTTCAATTACAATCATTACTTTAATCAACTCAGGTGAACCGACAATTTCCGACCCTCCAAGAGTGATTGCACTTAATGACTTGTATAAATTCAAACTTAATTACCCTCAAAGGTCTGTTTCAATGAACTTCCAGACAATATATTTTAAATTAAAGGTCATATCCTAATAGAGGACATTATGGTTTAACTAGTCATGATTTATCTTCTGATGTAGGCCTAACGTCATGTCATCAGTGTGAAATCATTACAATGTTGTGACATAATTTTGACCCCATGACATGTCAAAGAACATCACATGTGTGCACACATGTGTGACGTCGCCACAGTAATAAGATGTGACGTGGTTCGGATGGGAGTTATTCTATGACGTCACTATGGTAAACGTGATGTCATAATGGCGGTTCTGACATCACAATGGCGGTTGTGACGTCACGATGACCCATGTGAAGCCACAGCGTCGCGAATAAATCGGAATTTACCCTAACGTCAGCAATCACGAGACGCTTGATATAACATCACTAGATGCATGTGACCTCTGGGTGCCACTTGATGATCCTAATCTGACCTAATCCCCCTGATTACCACTGCTGGGGTGCAGGGATTAACTAATCCTAATCTGGTAATCTCCATTCTGTGTGATGTAGCGTACCCACGGTAAGGCCTGGTAACCGCGCTTCTCGATAATCTTCAAGTACCGCACCTGTGGGAAGAGAAGAGGATAATCATAAGTATCATAGTGAGAGGGAATGATCACTGAATCATTGTTACATACAAGTAGTACTTTGTAATCTATACCAGAATAAGTGAAGTGAATGCATTTTAATAGCCTCCCGGTGTCTGAGGACAGTGCTGCAAGAAAGGATCAATGTACCAAAGCCATATTAGGAACTAATATATGGGGTGTGACTATTGGACGATGGTTAAATGCCTGAAGGACCTGTCTCCCGCCTAGAACTATGTCCTTGTTGTCTGGAGATGAGGCGGAAAGATACCCTCTCATTGCTCTAGGATGGTGGCTTGGGCAATAAGGACCCTATCATCAAAGGGTGTACTTTATGTCTTTCTTTCATCAGACTGTGAGAAGGTATACTTGGTAGGCCTACTCCTAATGATTACTGTATTATACATTGAATGGTATTTAGAAAAGAGATCCAGCTATTCCTCAGCACTAGACGACAAAAAAAGCTGACACTGATTAGGCTATAGGAAACAGACTCTATTTTAGATTGGCCCGCATGCACCTCGACCTGGCGCTGTAATATCGATACTTGCCTCATCAAAGTTTAAAATATTTGATAGAAGATGAAAACAAAAATGTCTCCCTCAAGCAGAATGGTGGATGCTCTAGCTGCTTCACAGTGGTCTAGTGGTGACAGACCCACAAAGGTGTCTCAGCGAGTACCTATGGGGCGTTGTTTGTAATGTAATGCATCAATATGTCCTTCCAAACGTAGTGCAGAGGAAGATAACTGTACAAGATACCTCGACCCAGCATTCAATGGATATGAGGTCATAGGACGATATGTCCCTGTAATGACACTGAAACAATATTTAAACACGGCCCCAGCTCATGGTGGAGTTGGGGGCTGTCCATTAAATCCCATCATTATTACTTACTTTCCAAATAACATATGGCACCCCATAATATATCAATAGAATTGGTGTATATAGAGGCCTAGGGAAGCCCAGAGAGACGTGGGGAGTAGTATGGCTCATACATATTCAGGAGCTGCTCAACCCACAGTCCGTAGCCTTAACGACCTGCAGTAGCGTCACTTCTTGCACATACCCCCCCCCCCTCCCACAACCCTCTGTACTACCGAGTATGCTTCACTTTGTGCTGAATATTGTCAATTCTTGAGTGTTGATACATAATGCTATGGCTGCTGCCCCTATCTTGCTGGATGCCGTAGACGTATTATATGAGACCCAGCCACAATTAGTAATACCTTTATACACAAGGCACCCCATATTCATAATGTGTTTATCATTAATAAATATTAGTTAAAATGCAGAGGTGCAAAATGCATACTAATTATTATGAAGCAGGTCTATGGTTATGATACCTCGACAATTCTGCACTACAAGGGCACATGTCTGCCTAAAGATGAGACCATGATAAGGGGTAAAACTACTCAAAGCTGCTCAATGTGATCATGCACAATCTCCCTCACTCCTATTCCCTCTCAATAGAATCTATTTTGTACATTAACACTGTGTATTTACTGTCCTTTCTAACATGCCATCATCGTTGCTTGGCAGAGTGATTTGGTGCAATGGATCACTGCATGAAAAGGTTCTACAGAGCAATGGTTATCAAATAATATTTGCATACCCTTATGAAGTACTCTGAGAAAAAAACTGATCATTTTTATACAATTACACCAACTTAGTGTAGACACACTATGTACATATAAATCGATGTATTAATGCTAGAGATGATAAAGAGTTGAATATAGACATGTATGTTTATACGCCTTTGGTTGGGAAATATTTACCAACGAATACTAATGAAGCCAATGGGCTATCCAACTGCTACTGTGGCTATTAAGATATGCCCCTTTATGTACACAGGTCCTTTCATTTGCATTTTAGTACGGACATTATGTGTCATTGCATATACTGTAGGCTGACCGCAGACCATTATTGATCACATTCCTCACCAGTGCAGTGTTCCCTCATATAGGAGTGAGTATTATGTGAATATTGACTGGATAGAGTACTGTTGCGCAATCAGAGATTTGGGAAGTCTTGTAACAATGTCTTATAATGTCATGTACATAGTGACAAAATCGAATGATTGATCTTCTTTTGCTATGTGTTGGGTAGAATATCCCTACTTCCTTCTGGAATTATTCCCCACACATGTACTTGTAACCCACAGCAATGCTCCCAGGCTCATACTAATTTAATGGCCAATTAAGTCCAGCGCAGAGTATGTCGGTAGATTATAAAACACATAGTTATCAGCTGTTATGTCCTATATAGAAGTACCATGGTAACAACATTTGAATCAGGAGAAACCTGCATTTTAGAAACACAGGCCTATACATGTCTAAGTAGCTCAGCAAAGAGGAGCTGCTCCTACACACTCTGAGGATGGAAATGGTCTATCCATTGGAGGCAGCTAACTAAATGAGGTCGGCCAGTGAGGAGCTCAGGGAGCCCATTCTGAGCCCCTCACACCTGCTGTGCTAACAGCCTCTCTACTGCTCATCACCTGGTGTGTCCCTCAGTGGGAGAGATACTGCCATGAGCATCTTGCTGCACAGGCTGCTTGTGAATGTGGTTAGAACCTGATGAGCAGTTTCCACCTGCTCTATCACCTTGTAAACTCCTGCTTCCCCCATCCCCCTTCTCTCCCTACCTGCCCACATACATCTGATTAGCACTAATCATTCTTCTTTTCTTGGTCAGGTCTTATTTTCCCAATGTTGTCTTTGTAGATCTATTGGTCAGGTTGATGGTTCATTGAAGATCCAGCTATGAGAAATCTTGCCTTATAACTATGTCTAATATTGTTCAAATCTCCTTATATTTTCTATGATCCTACCCATTACACACTGCCTTTCCATTGATATCACATCTCCACATCTGCTTGATCATAATTATATAGCCCTATTTTATCTCACTGATTCCACATATATATTATTGCTATGCCCCAAATGACCTTAATACTTTAAAACACATAAAGTGCTATTCCTCTTCTCTGCAGCCTGGGACCACAGCCTGTGTCCTCTTGCCACTGCCTGTGGGCTAAAATTAAGTAGTAATAGAGTTGACGTTGCTCTCACAAGGCTTACAGTATATTCTGTAATCGCTAGGGCCCCGAGGCAGGTGCAGGGTAAGGTGGTGGGGTCTCACTGAAAGTGGTAATGCTCTGTGGGGTATTTTGTTAATGCTGAACTGATGAAATTACAGGGAGGTTTTAGGGTATTGGTAAGGAGGGATCTATATTGCTTTTGAGTGAGCCAGGAGGATTCTGATCAACAAGAAGCACTAATATCCTCTTACGATATGGGAATATAATACCTACATTATATATCCAGGGAAAACGATACATTTCATGTTATCTATCTGTGTAATTGCTGCGGTTGTTGGGAAAGTGCAATGCCCAGTAAATCCATCATATAAAATCCATCTTTTTCTTTTTTATGGACACAGACCTAGGCTTGCTGTGGCTCTTGATATTGCAGTGTGTTTGTGTGATATCTTTGCTGATTCATCTATGTCTATGAGCAATTTTCCTCAATGGTATACCTTATAAATGATGACTGACCATGGGTGACCTACCATCAGCAGATGTGGACCGCATAAGGGTATTTATAACCAAGATGTATTACATCAGTAATAGGACCTTATCAGAGAGCTGACAACCTCCACTATGGTGTCAGCTGAGATGTCATGATGAATATGACACATATATAGAATTGCGTGTCCTGCCCTATAGTAACCAAAAAGCCTTTTCTTTCCATGGTCCCCTGTCCCCCATGAGGGTACCAACACTCAGGGCTTTCCCACCTGCCAGGCTCTGCAGCAAAAACTCTATCTATAATTCATGATAGTACCTAGCACAACCCATCCCCGCTGATACCAGTTTTAATACTCCATCCCTACACCTCAGGTAATTACGTGGCTGGGGTTAGAAGTAGTATAGCAATAGAATAGATCGAGTGTGTTGATTTTGAAATGATTCAGGATAAATTTTGTGATGGCCTACATATGTCTGGTGATAATCAGAGATTGTGGTTGATGGCAGCTGCATATAATTATAAAGTTACAGTTGAGAAATTGGTTTATAATAGTAGGCCTAGGTTATGAAAATAGAAAACGCTGATGCAGCTCAATACATCGATATAATAGTGGTGTTGCTGATGATTGATTTATATGACCTATAAGGTATCTTTCTTACAATTAGAACAGCTGCGACAATAGACAGAGGGCCTGGACCTCATGCAATAGTATTACTATACCGCAAGGCCATAGATATCCATGGTCAACTGTCCCACAATCCCATATGTGCATGGTGTGCACATGTGTGGGGGCTCAATGGAAGTTGATCGTGACTGATAGACCATGAGGGCCTCCACATATATAGAGGGAGTGGATTGTGACAGGCATAAGCTGATCATAGTGCCTGACCCTACTACCCCTGTCATACTGTGCAAATCCTAAAGCCATATCAGTCTGTACAGGGTCATATCAAACCGTCAGTGTACTGCCTGTAGTCATGCCAGCAAATTCAGCCACATCACACTAGAGATGTAGGGGGATGTAGGCCTACAGATGTATCATACACGCTTTTTGAAATACATTAATGGCCACAGGAATAATTTAATGGTGCTTCAAGCTAATGTAGTGGATGTCAGGGATGTAACTGGTATGTAATGCCTATTTTACTATTGGCATATGAAGTTGGAGTGGGGAAACAATGACATGTTCAATTATACATTTCCCACATTAGTTTCATGTAATATACTTTCCAGTCAATGATAAGTCATGATTATGACTGTACATCCGACAAGTCCTTCTGCTTAGCCTCAATTCGAAAAAGCACAATTCTGATGCATAGGCACTATATGTATGTCTATATAATATATCATAGACATAATATATTGATCGCACTAAAAGCATTCTGTGTTTACTCTCAGTGCAGGCCTTTGTTGAGCACTGGCCAGAGAGAACAAAGAACAAGCACAGAGTGGACATTTTATTAGAAGTTATTTCCATGAAGTCATAACAGACGGGACATTGTTTTGGGAGATGCTCGAAAAAGCTGGGAGTTGTTTCAGATTTCGGTCCAGTACGGCATTAACATGATATCAAACACTAATGGTCGGAACAGGCAACAGGAGACATCAACCATTTTATGACAGGGCGCCTGTAAAAACGGTTCCTGCGTGGCTTATTCCCGAGTTTCCCAACAAAGACCGTCTGTATTATGATGCAGATATGAGAGAGGCATCATTTCGATTACCGCGTGATTTAATTAACTTCACTAAACAATTAGAGGAGATTTGAAAACTACACACGTTGCAACTTTGTATCACTCTTTATAGTTTGGGGTGAGTTGAGCAGCTGATTGTTAACTATTGTAGACCGGGTTACAAACACGAGAGGGACACTTCTGAATCATAATCTAAAATAGAGCCCAATGTTTTACAAGTAATATTAACACCAAAGGCTTGGTATAGGAGGTGGTAGAGATAACCCATTTCTGCCTCCTGCCTCTCAACCTAGTTGAGCAAACACCATTTGATATATTATATTAAGACCGCCACACATGATTGCAAACTAGACAGGGGCACTGGCAGCGGAAAGACAATGCATCTTAGCCTAGATCTGGTCGTTTGGACCATTGGATCCAATAAACACAAAAAGAAACACACAAAAAAAAACTTCTGAGTGAATACAAGCTATGCAAGAAGGTGCAATCTAAAGTGACCCCCAGATCTTGGCACATCTCCACATACCCCTACTACAATCCTGGTGTTGTGAACAAACACAGTTCATCATGATGTGGACCATTGCCAATCTTCCCCGTGCTACATGGCTCCATCGTCTGGGCTACAATACACTAGGGGTCTAGATCCCATGACTAGATGGGGGATACAGGGGTAGTGTTCCCTCCCATGCTTTGTAACCTGATTAGATGGGTTGCTTTTCAGTTAAAAAATGGGGAATGGGTGCTTTCTGTTTTTATCAGTAATCTAGTGCATGCGCTTACATCTTCCTCAATTATCTTATCTTAATTGTGTAGCATGATGAAATTGCAGTTGCCCACTAAGGCTATCCCTACCTCTATGTGTATCGTTTCACTAGACTGTATGTATATTGTATTTTGACAATTTAGCACAACGCCCACTACACTATACCCAACATTTCCTGCATCAGAAAGTTCAATATTGTCAAGGAATTATTCAGTAAGACGAAAGTGCTATTTAAAAGAACCAAACCTAAAGTATTTGATACACAATGGGTAAACAGGAATCGCGACTTTGATTTCTGTGTACAAAACCTTGCTCCTTCAACACATCAAATAACATGAGTCATGGCACCTCATACCCAGGAGAGGTTACAGGAAGAAGTGATGTTGGAGGCAAGCTCAGACAGAAGTGAGTGAAGAGCAGCTCATACATATTCATGAGTTGCTCAGACTATAGTCTGTAGCAGATAAGATCTGCAGTATAGCATGTTGCTGACGTGTACATTCCCGGTCACACAATCCATGTCTGTATTGATTATGAAGGCCACATCAGAGAACGGCAGTACAGTCCATGAATGTGACCAATATAAGATGGGTAATAGGAGAGACATCGGAACACACGAAGATCTGAGTTTGTCGGACAAACATGCCTTTCTGGGTATAGCTCAGAAAGATGAGCTACTCCTTCACACGTTGAGGTAGGACACGCTTTCAGTGGCTGGTCATTTAACTAATGGATGTCAATCACAGACATTCAGCTCATTCTGAGTCCCTCACACCTACTATAGATAGGTACCGCCTCTCTACCCCTCATCATGTTTCCGCCTGTTCTATTCTACAAACCTTTAAGATTATTCTACCCACTCCCATGAACTCCCGGCTACTGGCCCTTGTTCTTTTGTTCAAGTACTGCCTTTTTAATGCCATTTGTGAATCTCTCACACAAGGCTGTATGTCTTACATCATGGACTTAGAATACAGTGTACACCTATTGCCCATTGACATTACATCAGCAGGATCAAATAACCCAACCTCATCTTACTTGTTGAGCAGAAGACATCTCCCTACAATTTCCCTGCACAAGTACAGTTTGCTGAGTGTTGCCTTAAACTACTTAAAGTGCCATTCCCACTTTCTGCAGCCTGTGCCCTCTTGCCCCTGCCTGTGGGCTTAGGGTAAGCAGTAATAGAGTCGAGGATGCTCCCACAAGGCTTATGGTGTGTTTTGTAATCACTGAGGCCCTGCGGCAGGTGAAGGGTGAATATTTGGGGTCTCAGGGAAAGTGGTTATGTGCTGTGGGGTACAGGGGTGTGTTGTTTAAGCTGCACTAATACAATTACAGAAGAAATCCATATTGAGAAGAGTTAGTTTGTGTTACTATTATGTGAACAAGGGATATGCTGATAAGGTGTAGTCATAATCCTCTTTTCATAGTGGAATACTGATTACATACAAGTATTATACTACTATTATCTATATACTAGGTATAAGCATCTTGGTTGAACAAGATACTGATTTTGTGCCTTTGATTCTTGTATATCAACCTACTGTAAATTTAGAACTTTCTGGGAGGCAATGGAAATTGAAATAATATTAGTTGTACATCCAGGTAATTTTATATGGCTATCATAGTTGCTAGTTAGTGCAACTTTAATGAAACCCTATTTTTAGTTTGCACAGGAGTCAGTAAAACATCCACCCTGATACTAATATCGATCATCTTGTGTCAGGTCTTATTGAAACCTATTGGGTTGTTCCATCTGGGGTGGCAGCTGGAAGTAAAACATAACTTTCATTTTTAACCCAGTGCTTGAACAGCTCCAAAAGTAAGAAGAGTAATTTCCTGGCAGTTCATCCCTTTCCATTTGTCAATGATACTTCATTCGGTCATTTTTGGGGTTTCTCATCAGTTGTATAGTTATAACCACAATGTATGGTATCAATAACAGGACCTTTTCAGAGAGCTGACAATCTTCAGCATGGCGTCAGCTCAGGTGGCATGATGGATATGACATAGATACAATGGTGCATGTCCTTTCCTAGTAACCAAATAGCCCTTTCTGTCCTGGTCCCATATTCCCTATGCAGGTCCTACTGTCAGCCCTTATCACCTGCCAGTCTTTGCAGCACAAACACCATCTATAATTCATAGTAGTACTACACACAATCCACCCTTCTGACACCAGTATTAATAATCCCTCCCCACCCAGCCTCAGCTAGTAATTAAAGAGTGCGACAGGGATCTGAAGTCTTTACAGGCATGGTTTAACACCATTAATGGCTTCTTTTTTCTCTCACAGTCACAGAACAGATTGCATGTCCACTGGTAATTTGATTACCTGTTTGCATTTGGTGCTTCTTAGTGGTGGTTGGGGTATTGAACAGCGGTTGGGCAAGGCTGGAGTAGTGGAATAAGTGTGGCTGGTGGGGGTAGAAGTAGTATAAGAAACATGATGGGATGGATGGTGAGAAATAGACCTAGATAACCATTTAAGTAGAATTTGTTATGTTATATATAATTTGATGTGCACTTATTATGTATTGCTGTAGCTGAATTTATAGGATTAAAGAAAAGATATTCAATCATGAGAGTAGGCCCAGGTTATAAACATAGAATGGTAGTTGATGGAGTCCCAATGGTGATGGTAACCATTGTTTATATCATTTTGGGTTCTATAGAGTCTAGGTCTACTACGATAGGTGTTTCTGATTTGGTTAAGGTCAATTCCCACAACGCGAAAAATGGGCCAGAAAGTGTTGATTATTGACATGAAAACAAGGGGCAACTGTTGCCAATATTGTAAATCGCATCACTTGTCCCATGATCTTGTGCCTCTCCAAATCCCACAGTGGTCAATGATAGGCAAGCAAAGTGTTGCATGCAGGATTGGTTAATGGATCTGTTTGAGGGGAGTTACTTCACAGTATGATTTGTCCTCACTATTCCCTCACAATTCGCCTAAATATATTTGGAGTGTCCCCCCTATATGAACCAAATCGTTGACATATTCCAATAAGCAACATTTTCTATGCCTTCTGGTGGAAAATATCTAACTCCTTTGATCCTTGTGATTTCCCAAATCACAAGACAAGGCAACACTTTCTCACCGATTTGAGCCTGTCTTAGCCAATATAGGGCCCAAAATCGGCAATAAGACCAATTCACGACATTTTCTGACCCTCTCTCGCGTTGTGGGATTTGACCTTTAGTGCAGCTGAAGAAACAGACAGAAAAGGGCTTAACAGCAAAACCTCATGCTGACCAGCTGTCCCACAATCTCTGAAGTGTTCTGTGCACATGTGTAGGGGCTCAGTCACAGTTGATCATGACTGATGGATCATAAGGGCCTCCACATATAAAGGGACTGGAGTGTGACAGGAGTAAGCTGATTATAGTGCCTGACCCCACTACCCTTGTCATACTGTACAAGCCCTAAAGCCAAATCTGTCTATACAAGGTTAGGTCATAGTGCTAACGTTGGTCTGACTCACTCTGCAACTGCCTACCCATTCCAGCAACTCAGCCTAACATGATACTGGGGATTATTATACGATTGGGGCTCTGATCGTGCTTTTTATGGATAACTCAGTTCTGTTATCACACGATAACAGCACGATTGAGGTGAATATTTACAGTTAAAATCCTACGTTTCGTCGGAGGATCGAACCCGGGGCCGCAAGACTATGAGTCCAACGCCCTATCCACCAGGCCGTGCTGGCCATACAGAAGCAGGGGGTAAAACAAGAAGTCTACAGATACATTCTCAGGCCTCTAGCTCTTATATTAACAGAGATACAGCAATTTTTACACTTTTTGTTATAACTTCTCCTAAAATCAAATTATTTTTATAATTTCTTTTTTACAATAAAGGTAGTAGTTGGACTTTACTTATCTATTCGTTAAAATAATTCTAGGGATTTTTTTTCACATAAATATAGGCACTTAAGAAATGGTACGTTTCCACTCGGATTCGAACCGGGGATCTCTGGTGTGTGAGGCGAACACTCTGGCGCCCATTCATTTCTGGCAGTGGTAGAAGGGCAGGGAAATGCTGCCTATATTGAAGTATACAGGGGAGCAGTTAGTAACCAAAACGGCAGGTGGCTCCCTGCGCCTAGCTTGCTCTTCCTCACCTCCGCTACTGAAGATTTCCACAACATGGCGACTGCACCCTCTGTACAAGACGACTTAGATATCATTCAAAATGGCGAAATTAGGACGTTTTAAAGGTAAATAAGGACATTTGAGTCAATAAATCGTATAATAAACCTAATAATATATGGATAACAGGCACACTCGGGCCTATATACGTATATAACACCCTCGGTGCTTCGCACCTCGGGCGTTATATACGCATATAGGCCCTCGTGTGCCTGTTATCCATATATTATTGGTTAAGTATCAATTTTAATGCAGTTGCATTGTAAGCATTTGTTGCAATTTACTGTTTCATTGCTAATTCCACATTAGAAATTGAGGTTCCTGCTGAAATAATATCATTACTTTATTTTGGAAAGTAGGTGGAGGGGGTAGGCATGGACCTTTATATAAAATCATATCAATTGATTGTAATCGAAGCATATATGTCCGCTTTTACCCCCTACAACCCTTTGTTGAGCACTGGTGCAAAGGACAAGCAAAAGAACACGTAAAGAAGCAATGTTGACCAATGTTGACCAATAGCGGAAGGGATATTATTTTGAGAGGTTTCAGTTTTTGATCCAGCAGAGCATTAAGATGTTAATCATAATACCTATACTTGTAATGTGCAACAGGAGACATGAACCATTGAATTGAATAACCGATAGTTAGGTATTGCAGGCCCTGTAGGTTACAAAGCCTGGAACACTAAACTGTCTCTCTCATATATCTGAATCACAATTGTACATTGACATACATTTACAGTGCTTCAATAAACATACAAAGTGGCGAATTCATTCTGGGTTTCTAAGGAATCTGCTAAGGCTTTGCATACGTTAGCCCTGCTTAATTTTTCTATTGGCAATTATCTCTTAGGTCTTGGTAGTCCACTTAGTTGAGCAACCCTTGCACCCACATGACCATTTATAAGTGACTGCATCACAAACAGACGCTGCAATCCAATCTAACTGGCCTTCCGTATCTTTGCACATCTCGACATTATGCACACCACATGCCCTCTACACTACATAAATACATTCTTGATGTTGTGAATAAATACAATTCATCATGATATAGACTAATGTACTCGCCTGCTACAATGTTCCATAGTCTGGGCTACAACACATAGACTATATGGCATATAAATCCCATGCCTAGATGCAAGATCCAGGGCTGGTGTTTTCCCCATGCTGTGTGACTTGATTAGGTAGGTTTCTTTTAAGCTAGAAAATAGGGAATCGGTCCTTCCTGCTTTTATAAATAAGATAGTGTTATTTGATGTCTCCCTTGCATGCGATTACATCATTCTCAATAATCCTATCGTAATTGTGTAGGATGAGGATGTTGTTAATGCACTGAAAACTCCAGTCTACAGATAACCGTTTCTCAAACTGAACAGTTATAGTACATGTACATATCATACAAAGGGTCCTATTGCTGACATACCACTCACAGAATACATTCTGTGTTTATGAGTGTTTTGTCCGTATGTCCAATTTAAGGCTCTTTTCTTATTGATTACTCTACATAGAAATACAAATGTAGTGTATCATATTTCAAACACACACTTATTTAGTTTTCTGAGACATCCACATATCCAATAACATATTGCTTCTCCATAGGGTATTCGTCCCTCAGACAATATTTGAAAATACATAGCCAGTACATGTATGTACATGTAAGCTGCAGTGATACAAAGGGTGGGTAGTGTTCCATTGAATGTCCATTTCATTTACTACAACGTTCTGCATGTACCTTGCCTATCGCCGAAGTAAATACTTTTTTAATATGAAACTTCCCATTCCCGAAAGCTACAATACAGCTATGGTGAATAACGGCGTACATCATATAGCTCTATGAGAAGAATTGGGACTTCCAATATAAAGGTGTATGACGTAGGTAGACACACCCAAAACATTGAGGTGCATAGAGGTGTCAAAGATAAGGGATTGGAAATAACACTGGTCAGTTCTATAGAAAAGTTGGGGCACAGGTCGCAAATTTGCAAATGCATTGAACAGCCTCTACAGGGAATTTGTTCTTGAGTGGGATCAAGTTGGAGCAGGTTCTGTGCCAGGATGTATATGCGAGTTACTCATGTAAGGACATTTATTCCACCTGCCGCCTGGGACCGATCACAATTTGTCATGAATGTCCACAGGCTGCATGGTCCTGGTCATAATACCAGGGTCAGAGAAAGGACACATGTTTGAGGTTGTCCCACTCCTAAATGCCACATCCCGTTGGGGTTCCTGATATATAGCTATGTTCATGCATCTGGCTCCTTTTAGCAATTCACTAAAATGTCCAATACACTATACCCATCACGGTTTCATTTCCTAATGCGTCAGAAATTTCAATAGCGTCAATACAGTAATGGGTTGCCCAATGTAGGATGTCATGTGTTTCACTTTCAGAAAGGCAGTCCTGACTTTCTACAGCACAGTGTATCATAGATTCTTCTTGGATAGAATTAGTCAAGGAAGTCTTATAAAAAAGATTTGTATCTGGATTCCTAACTATTCCTAACTGTTATGTATGGCTCCTGTTGTTCTGGGATTTAGAGATCAATGATCTATTCACATAGGTAAATAACATTCTAGAATACCAATTACATTGCTTATAATGAAGGCATATACCTATATATCATGTACCATAACTAACAATTGCTTTGAAACTCACATTTAAAACAAAATGAGTACAGAACCACGAGATTGTATTGCGTGTTGTCACGTATGTGCTACTTTGATATACATCACGCCATCGATTGGCATGCGGGGTATCTTACTAATAATTCTACCCCTCCCCCCCCCCCCCCATGCAGGCTCTTACTATCTCTTCTGCATTGATTTCTCTTGTCGATTCAAATGATCGTATTGTTACAGATGTAGCTGAAAATATTCTAAATACTGTAACATGCATTTACTTGCTTATCAGATATATGATGAACCATTCTCTTTTCAATACACATACTAATTTCACACATATAATATTCTATAAGAATAAATCATACCATGGCAGCCCTCTTCTAGCTTTGATCTTCCACCCTAATATATAATAGGAGATAACGCCTATAGAGCTCCATGGCCATAGTGGGGCATGGTGGCGCAAGGCTTGTTTGCCCAGTCAGGCAGAACCATCCCCACCATGGCCCTAGTAAGTGGCTATAGTCAGGGGAGACTGATCTCATTCTGACACCACCATTCATCTCGTGGCTGAGGACATCTCTGAGAGGGAAATAGGCTTGTATAGAGCACATTGTGGCATTAGTGGAGCACCTCTTTTGGTCGGGAGAACAGATGAGACCTTTTGCCTTGGTGTAATGGGATGCTTTAGTGTGTATGAGATGGTGGGGAAGTGGGTATAGTAGCCTGCTGTACAATATGACAATATGTATTATGTCCTCTAGTTACCGTCTTGTATAGCCGTTAATTGGATTTATTGAGAGAAATCTAATGGTTATTTGCACTAGGAGAAAAAGGCCATTTGATGATTTTTTTTTGTCTCATTCTACTAGTTTATAATTTTTACCTGCCCATATAACACATGATTGTGAATTAAGGCACGGACTATATGCCAAATACTAATACTTTGAGAGCATGATAAATGAATTGTATTAAAAGCACTCACCTGTAGCCCAGATACAGTGTAGTATGGAATCTCAAACCGTACATAGATGGGGGCCCTCCCCTCTGCATCCTCTATGTCTACACTAGGCAGCTTGAAGTGGGCCCTCAATAGATGCTCCTTGCAACCCTGCAACAAGAGCAACAACAAAGGTCTGAAAAGGGACATCAAACAAAGGGCAATATTCAAATAATGAATTGGAATAACAGGTTTTGACACTGACACTGGATTTTGCTTTTTAACCTAACACCCACAGTCTGGACGATACTTCCATGACATCATAATCATGTCTTTGTTTTTAATAGTTGTTATACATGTACATGGTAACTTCATCATCTCTGAACAGGCATTCATCACCACCCGAGAAAATAGGTGTATCTTTTATTGAGAATTATTTTATGCAAGAACCGTGTCAGTTCTTAAAAACAGTTGTATTTTGTTTTGTGTTTATTTAATTAGCCACCGTCCATATTTGGGAAACAACAGGACACAAAACAGACACTGTGGCTTCTGTTTGCCACGTCGGACGCACTAAAAATGTCCCCAAGAGTGTTTTATTCATGGGGATCAAAGGATAAAGAAAAATCAACAATGTGAAATGTGCACTTGTCACTGCCAATAATACCCTCGCTGTATCAATGTTCTTTATTGAGAGTAAATAAATCCGCATCATCAATGATAGTGTTTAAATAATTATTTGTTCGATCGATCGATAATTATTTGTTGTTATTTCATTTCTATTCTATTGATTCTGTCAATCCCTCTCTCTCATGCGGCTAGTCAGTTAATCTCTAACCCTCTTTTACTAACCCCCATGTCAATCACCATCCCTTGTAAGTGTTGTTCCTATGCATGCACTTCCTAATTAATAGAGCTATATTGGCACGGCATTTCCCAGGAGACCTACTGATGGACTCACCTTGGGCTATGGGATGATACTGGTATTTTCGAAATCAATACCAATGGGAAGAATGATAGGACATGCCATCGGGCCTAACTACATGTAGATGGACCTACACAGGTATCTGGAGCCGACCCAAGAGAAGAGATCAATGACATGAGGTCACGCCCACACGAAGTCTTAGGATTGGATGAACAAGAATAAGACAACTATGAATGAATGATAAGGGCATGGGAGTCGTTAGATGCATGGTAAAACCTATCCTGCTCGGTACGTATACCCTCTTAGATCCAGAGAAAGTGAGACCGATGTCCTCATATATATATACACTAGCTTACCCTTTTTCTAGAGCCAGGCATTTCAAAGAGAGTCAGGCAATGCTGTACAATGCTTCTTAGCAGAGTCTCTCAGTCTAGCACTTAATTCCCGTTGCCATGTGTCATACACTGTAAATAGTGAAAGTAAAAATACGCCCTTAATACTGTAAACATAGCAGTGTAGGCATAGAGATATATAATATTTCATGTTCAACCTTTTTATGATAAAGGTCATGCGGGGACACGGGAGTCACAAGGAAGCTATATCAAGTGAATCCTATCCGTGTGAAGACAAGAAAAAGGAGCTTTTATGTGATAGTAGCCGGCATGGACATGGACCTGAGAGCATGTCTGGGGCTACACTATTATGTACCCCATGACGTATCCTAGTAAATGTCACAAGATGCTTAAGGGGATTGTCGCGAACCACAGAGAGGGGCTGCAAATTGGAGGTTAGTAAGGAACTGAGATCTAAGGGAACACGTTGAAAGATTGGGACAGAAGATTATTCTTGGAATGGGGCAACTTTCCTAGTAGTAAACACGGTGTGGTCCAAATTGGACCCAGATCGTCTATACCAATGATTGTAGTCTGCTGGAGTGGGCTAACCTAACCAATGAACTTTAACGGCTTTAACTTGATTATTCCTATCTTCTAGGTATTGGATAAGATATCCAATGTGCTGCTAATTAAACCAACCAGGGCACAATACATAATCGCCTTCCCAAAGTATGGTTAATTATGATTATTGTTACATATTCTACTCTCTTTGTTGTACAATTAAATGCAAATTAATCCCGTTTTGTGGCTTATGGTATAGAAGGACCACCTAGTGTCAAGTGTCAAGACCTATCAGGCTAGTTTGCCCTGTCTAAAACCCAATCGCGACCTGACTTCCCTACTCTGAAACCGATCTGAGCCAAATTTGGGTAACCTACGTTGAAGCTGATCCTCCGTGGATCCAGTGCGGAGTTCCATGATCAAAACCGAGACATAGGAGAGAAGGAATACAACTAATACTAAAATACATTGGGTATGGAACCAGTCCAGATATATTATCACTATAAGCCTATACTTATGAAAGGTCAATAGAGTGCGGGCCTTATCTATAGTCTATCATTAGTATTCTACATCTCTTGTCTCCCCTCTCCATCAAGGGACAAAAGCCTACCTGGCCTAGGGCAGATTCCACAATGGATATCCCCTACAGGACCCAGCCAGTGCGAGGAATAGATTAATGTGTCCCCTCTGGGGACGATTCATCATCTTATGTTGCCTTGTGCCTGTATTAGTCAATATCCCATTATTTAAAACATTACCTCAAAGACATAATGCTCCATGTATACGGGTTCAGAGATGGATATACAATTATTATGTGGCTGGCTTTTGTCCATGTCTTTAGGTTTCCAAGAGATCAATTATGGCATTTTTATTTTAGACGTGTGACTCTATAGTATCTTCTAAAGTGGACAGGTAATATACACCGCATACTTATAGAAACAGTTATTATTTTATTCAACGCTGAGCAAGTCATGATTATGGTGCGGCATGAACTTGAAAGTGTGACTCCTGCAGAGATGACAGGTCTAGTCCATACAAGATATATGTATGCCTATAATACATGGTGTGTAGACAGAGAAAAAAACCGACACACAATCTCTGTGCCTCCGCTATCAGTCTGGGGGACTCCGGAGGGTGCCGGGATTGACATTTCAATTACTCTGACACAGTCTTGTCAATCCTTTTACGTGTGTAGGCCTTGATCAGGACACACCATCTTATGACGTACTGGAGGACGTATCTGTGGGGACGTATATGTTATTAGGAGTAACGTCCTCTGGGCGCTCACCACGTCCAGTATTCATCACTTGGAATGGAGGGGAGATTGGGGAGGGGGAATCAGATAGTGGGAGGGGAAGGGGTAGGGTAGGGAAGGTGTTGGAAATCAGATGGCCCAACAACATAGTGTAGTACCCCTCTGGAGAAGGTGGTGTTAAACACATGTTCAGTTGAATGTTCTTGGTGGTTCCTTAGCATAGGCCTCTTTCTAAACTACACTGTCAGAAGTGGATGTAGCTGAGCAGTAGTTTTACAGTAATCTACGATATCAGTATACATGGGTAGTATACTGTGCGATTTACAGAATAAGATGACGTATTTTTGGTTTCGCCATTTACATTATAGTGTACAGACATATATCTGAATCGTACAATAACTCAAGTCTCAGGAATAGGCAGTTGTCTTTCAGCAACTCCACTGGCAGGTGATAAGAAACCAGGGAAGCAACAGCCGCACAGCCGGACGACATATTATTGATGTGGATGTCTGCCTCCCCCGCCAGGCAGACCAATGACAGCTGAACAATAGAGATGATACCATCGTACAGTGTCATAAATGGACAAAACCACCCGGCTCATTTCAGAGACAGCACATCCAAATGCATATCATATTCATGAGTAAGTTTATATTCAGGTGTAATCTATTATATTCATCCCATTTCTTGTCATTACTGAATATATAGGAGTATTGATTTAATTAATGAGTTAATGCCTCCCTGGTCTGGCGAATACATGTGTTGTAGTGTTAAGGGTGGCATATCATATAGGTTTTCCTAAAATACCAATCGTTTCTAATGAGGTAGTGCCGCATGGGATATTCCTGTTGATTTGTGGTGCTATCTGGGCAAATTTAAAAAAGTTCAAGAGCATTTTCTCCTCAAGTGTGGTCTCTTCTCAGAGTTAAATCTTTATTTATAATTTAACAGATTGGCTCGATGGGAGGGCACTAAGTAGATACAAGAGCGTGTCCTGAAATGAGATGGAGGTGGAGAGGTTTTCTTCCCCCTAATAAGGGACCCAGGAGGGCTAACACTCTCTGGGTGGGGCGGGTTAAAGGCGCAGATCTCGGTATGTAAATGCTGGGAATACTACAGCATTAAAGTGTATATAGGGGGCCTATATAAATATATATATATATATATATATATATATATATATATATATATATATATATATATATATATATATATATACCTCTTTTTCCCTTTCCCCTCATTTATTTTGTCCGATTTGCCCAAAATGTGCATGTAGTAAGTGGAACGCTTGCTCATATTCTGATATCCACTACTCTTCCATCGGCATGTTATCGCTCTACTGCAAGAGGGCAATCACTGTCTTAAGGGGGAATAGAGACATTTGCTCACCGGTAGCGCCCCTACGTGGACTAATTGCTCTACACCTGTAGGAGACAACCATAATCCGCGCCGTCTGTTTGATGGATGGGTCTGGTGACCCCTGGCTTCCTTTCTACAGCCACTTCCGGTCCAAAGACTACCAAAGCCTCTAGTGGTGTGTAGATGTACCACACTGCATGAACCCTTGTCACACATGGAAGGGTTTTGGTTATTTTTCTTACTGCCTCAAATTTATACTTTAAAGTATGTATACAATGGAGTTTTCCTCAGACGTCTATATAATTTTACTTTAATTCCTTTGTCTAGAGAAGGAGGCTGAATTCAGTTCCCATACACAGACCAGTGCGAGATCAGAATACTAGACCCGAACACTGTAATATTTAGTATATACATCACTTATTTGAACAGCTGTTCACAGCAATGCCCAATTATCACCAGTAACACACTGTGAGTAGCAGAGTGGAAGTGTCCTATCAAGCAGGGACCACCAGCGCCCTCCCGCCAGCCCCCCGCCCCACTCCTCCCCACACCCACCGACAAACTGCACCTGACACACAGGGCAAATCACAGTCTCGCGGATTCACACAGCTTACGTTGATTCACGAGAGGGGACAGCTTGTCTGCGTTATAAACCGTCTAGGTAATTAATATCAGCCGTTAGTTCCCATCCCCCCTCGCATTCAGCCGTCCATCATCCTCATTTGGGGATCCCCAACAAAGCCTTTTGCAGTAGAGTCTGTCAGGGAGTATCTGTAGGGCATCTTTGATAGAAACAGTCTACCCTTTTATGTAGCAGGCGGATATGCACTTTATTGTATGATCATTAGATGGCATTAGAAGACATCGGATGGTATCAGGCTAACCTGATGTCACTTAAAATACACCTACCCATCCTTTCCTATCCCACACAACACAATGGGGAAACATGCTCTTTGTATCATGTACTGTTATCCAGTGGACGTCGCACCAAGTTTCCTTGCTGAGGTTGTTCCCCCAGCGTGTCTAGACCAAGAAAGTCATGATAGTTTTTATGTTGTTGTACAAATGTACGTTAACAAGTCGAAATAAAGGCTGGGCCAAGCAAACCAATCCCTCCAAATGACCCAAATATCTCTCTCTGACTTAACATGTCCTATTAGTTAGGTCATACTATCTAGGAATGCTACAATTAAGTAAAATTCACATTTCTTGTTATAATTTACTGCAGTTTGTGTCATCAACAAGTGGTGTCAATGTCTGGGGGAGACAAACTATTCCTGACAGGAATGACGGAAGGGGCAATTTTCTAGCTAGGGCATTTAATACGAAAACATAGGGGCCTAACAGTTACTGCTTAAGAGCATTGCTTATAAATGACTGACAGCTATTGAGTGCTAGATGGACTTTATCACAGCTTGACGCTAGTGGTTTTAATGGGTTACAGAAGAGTTCAGCAGTGATATAACCACTGCCTATAACTGTCAATCTAGCTGCCACTACAGTACTTTACACAGCATTGCATCCCTACATAGAATTAAATGGAGACTGTGGAAGAGAGCGGCAGTTTGTTCCAGTATGATAAACAACCTGGTATTTAGAGACAAGCAGCTCAAAGAGGGACATTAGAGATATCAATCTTATGGCAGAAGTGTGCACAACTGTCTAAAGATATGCATACACTGAGAGTGTGTCTTGATTAGATTTACCGATTTGAAAGACTGGAATTTCTTGGAATAATCTAGTTTTCTACTCTATTTACTGTCAATCCAGAAATAGCTACTGGTATTGAAAGGAAAGGGTGCAACTGTAGGCCACACTGTCAGTACTGTGCTCATGAATGGGCTGTAGCAGCTTAGAGATTATCCAGATGGTTGCCTCTGGTCATAAGATGTGTACCCTTTACTTTATAAGGAAAATATCTTTCTTAGTCCTCCTATCCTATCAAGCATTCTATGTCGTAATCTAATGGAGCTATGATAGCAAAGTATGATTGTACATTTAGAACGTTTATCAAGCAAGATTAAACAAGCGGCTATGAGCAGATTGCAATTATTGTTATTGAAATCATACGGATTTGCAGTGTTGAATCTATTGTTATGTGTGTAGGCCTTAACAGGCAGGGCATAATGCAAAATGTTGTCCGTTTCCAGTTTGCCTTGAATTCACGCCCCTTATAGCTCATGGATACAGCTTTGACATTGGGAGGAGCTGATTATAAAGCTATTTCTATGAGGATGCAGCCACCTCCACAGGATGTGGGATTAATTTAGGACTGCCAAAGAGTTGCAAAGATTTGCAAGACGTCACTATTGGGAATTTAGATGAAACTTGCTTGTCATCGTCGCTCTTCAAAAGGAACTGGGGTGATAAAGCCAAGTTATTTTTGCACCTACACTTCTATGGGAAAACCCTTTTTCAATTTACTCAGTGATAATTAGATTTTCATGAGCTAATATTGGAATCCAACTTTGTCAATTTGAGTAATAATATTCAGGTTAAGAGAACTGAGCAACAGCGTGGAACATGATTTATGGTATGTATCACATTGCAAATTGCAGGTGATCAATGCTATACATGTTGTTCAGTTACATTGTACACTATACATTATAATTATTATTAAATCAAACACTTGGGTTGTTTTCGGTGCATGTTATGTTGTAGAAACACCAGCAAACCTTGGCTCTATAGACTTGGCACCCCGATCACCATTTCTCACCTTTAACATGTAGATGTTTGCAAATACCACCTGCATGTGTCATGGATTACAGACCAATACACTTCAGATGATACCTAGGTGGAGCTCTCCAGGTGAGATGTATACTGGGGGTTTATCTGCCCATCTATATACCTTCCTGTACCTTGCAGGAATGATGTAGGCCTATGGGGCAATTTTCTAGGTAGGGCATTTAATATGAAAACATAGAGGTCTATCCTCTATTACTGAAGAGCATAACTTATAAATGGCTCACACCTATTGAGTGCTAGATTAACTTTATCACAGCTAGGGGCTAGTGATTATAATGGGTTACAGAAGTGTTCAGCAGTGATATAACCACTACCCAAAGCTGTCAATCTAACTGCCACTACAGTACTTTACACAGCACTGCAACTCTACGTGAAACTAAATGGAGGCTGTGGCAGTTTGTTCCAGCATGATAAACAACCTGGTATTTATAGACAGACAGCTCAATGAGGGGCATTAGATATATAAATCTCTTGTGGCAGAAGTGTGCACAACTATCTGAACAGATGCATACCATAAAACCAGCACGGTTTATAGGATCAGAACAAAGTCAGAGTGAGGCTTATACACAAGTTTATATATATATATATATATATATATATATATATATATATTACAGTATATAATAAGGGATTATCAAACCCCCTCTGTTGCTTAAGTGGATTGTCAAAGTTAGGGGTGCTGCCTGTACACGAGGTTTTACGGTATTCTGAGGGTGCGTCTTGATTAGATTTACCGATTTGCAGACTGGAATTCCTTGGACTAATCTAGTTTTCATATCTATTTACTGTCACTCCAGAAATAGATACCAGTATTCAAAGAATTGGATGCAATTATGAACTATCTGTATTGTGATCATGAATACCGGTAAGTTCTGTTGCCTTGGGCTGTACCCTTTATCCTTCATACTTTATCAGGATAATTTCTCTCTCAGCTGTGCAATCCTAGTGAAATACTGTGATTTCATCTAATGGAGTTATAATAGCACAGTAGTAGCATATTTAGAACCGTCAGGGTTTAGCCAGATTGAATGAGCCACTACTTGCAGGGTTTCAGATTGAACGGTATGAATGACCAACTTGGAATTATTTGACTTATAGATTGAATTTACTACTATTCAGAGGTATATTAAGACACTCTCAAAGCATTGAATCTATTGCATTGTATGCAGGGATCAATAGACTGGCTATAATGCAAAAGCTTTTCTGCTATTGGTTGGCAATGAATTACCGCTTTCATAAAGCTCATGGATACAGCTCTGACATTGGTAAGAGATGATTATAAAAGTACTTCTATGAGGAGCAGCCACCTCCATGAGAAGGAGGATTAATTTAGAATTGCCAAAGAGTTGCAAAGATTTGCAAGACCACACAGTTAGGAATTTAGATGAAACTTGCCTACTGCTTATTGCTCTTCAAAAGGCACTGTACTGATAAAGCCAAGTTATTTTTGTACCTGCAGATGGTGAAATGAACTTTCACTTTAGGAAGTGATGGTTAGGTTTTTATAAGCTAACATCGGAATTCAACTTGATGCCTTTCAAGAAGGCATCAATCTGAGTAATTAGTCAGTTTAAGAGACCTGAGTAACAGTGTGGAGCATCATTTGTGGTATGTATCACATTGAGATAAATATTTACGCAGGTGGTCGATGCCAGACATTGTGTTCGATTACTTAACCCTTTGGGGACGGATGTCACTAAAAGGTTACTCTACATTAGTGCATCATGCTGACCCTCTGGAAGGGTCTCCACCCTGTAGGGTCGGCATGAAGCTGGAATGCAGCACTGGCGAGTTACTCGCCAGGCCTGCATTCATGCATCATAACGACCAAGGCATGATACATTAATGCATTATGCGGTCCTTAATGGATTAAGCTATTATGTGAAATCAACCACTTGGGTTGTCGCAGGTGAATCTTATGTTGTATAAACATCAGTAACCCTTGGTTCTATAGACTTGGCACCCCGGTAGCCAATGCCTAACGACCCATTCTCCCTCGTTATGGTGACAAATCCTGCTGCACAAGAGGACCATTAGTGCTCAAGTACCCAGCTCACCATTTCCCGCCTTTAGCATGTAGATGTGTGCAAATGTTACTTGCTCTTACTGTAGACTGCACATCAATACAGGTGATACATAGGTGGGGCTGGGGAAGGGGGAGGGGGTGTACTAATGAGACATGGTGAGATGGAGCTCCCCAGGTGAGACGTATACTGAGGGTTCACTTGCCTGTCTCTATACCTTCATGTAACCTGCCGCATTCTTGCCTTTCCCTATGTCTTTGCCTATGTTCATTGTAATATCCCGTGTAATATACTGTTATTGTGTTCTCCACTCTCTGCCTGTCTCCTTCTCTGTATATCGCACCTTTATAGGACTTCAATATCAGGGAAGCATAATATAAGCTTCCTTCTGCAATATGTATACTGGTGATACATCCATTGTTCTGCTGTTGTATTTATGTGGACATTACTATACGCAGGTGTTCCTTAATGTCCCGGTGAACATCCAGTTTCTGACACAGTGGCAATTTGTTGACAGTCCCACACCTGCCTCTGCTGTCATGCGCTACAAGTTATAACTACTATAAGCAATAACTTCGACACAAACATATGTTGCACGTCTTCTTCCAACAACTCACCGATCATTTATAATTATTGTTGTACATGCAGAACTGTATCTATTTTATAAAGATATCTCTCCATTCGCGTGTGAATAGACAACAGGGTATTTTCTCGTGGAACCCCATTTTAACTCGTAGGACCCTAACACCAGCCTCACTAAGCACCCGGCTTACCTGTTAATCCATAATGGCCATGGTTAACTAGTAAATCTACAAGCCCTCCTGTATATGCCGTCATCTCGGTCAGGCACTGCAATACGTCCTGCTCCCCTGTAAGCCCAACCATCCCTCTTACTATCCCGCTATCAACGGTACGCACCCCTAATGTTCTCCCCCTTCATCCCGACATTACTCTCCTCCTCTATAAAGATGTCCCCGTCCATTAGACAGCACTATTTCATTATGCCCTCGCCACTTTGATGCACACCGTGAAATAATCCCTAGCGGGGGAAGGGGGTAGTACTTTTGGATTTACTCTAATAATGCGTAGACCTAATGATCAGGCCAATTTTATGGCCCCTTTGGTGAAATTCCCGTTCATTTCTGGCTTTGAAGTGCCCATGGCATTTACCCTGAACTGCTTCGAAGGAACGTTAGAAAGCCTCTTCTATATGGCATCCTACTCAGCTGAGAAGTGCCAAGACTACCCTTGTGTAAAATCGGGTCCCCCCTTCCATATAGAATCGCCTGGAGGCTTCTGATGGTCGAGATAATCCTATTATTGTCATTAGATTTTTGCAGAAGTCAGTATAGCTTCACCTGTCCATCATCGCCCCTGTTAAGCGGGCCTGCAAATCCCCGCATCACCCAATAGTGACATTCAATTCACTTTAATGTAACAGGGTATACTCGATTGTAATTCTCACTTGTTATTGGTTATTGCCTGTTATTCAAAATGTTGCCTGAATGAACATAATGAATGCACTTACCGAGAAAGCTTTGATTGTCCAAATAACGGCACTTTTCTCTGGTAGCCATTTTGCAGTACCGATCGTAGCCTTGAACTTGGGAGAATCGGCATCGGTGGGAACCGGTATCTCTATCTCCACATTGTTGGCCGTTGATCTCTTCTTGAATTGACTCTTTGCCTGTGTTCGAATAAAAGAGAAACAAATGTTATTCTAATGATGGTTTGTATAAGGAGGGTGGGAGGAAGAACAGAAGTATTTCAACATTTTGAATAACAGCTAGGCAATAACAAACCAGAAATGGTTTGGATATAGAGCTGTAAATAAAATATGATTCATGAAACAGGTCCCAGAGGTTAATATGCAGTTATGTAACATGCTATCTGGAGCAGGGGCATGTCAGACATGGTTAAATGTCCAATAGTCCATGTGTGATCCGCACGAGGTATCCAGGTTTCCAATGAGTGAGCATCTATGAGCCGGGATGAGAATAATGTCGTAAGCAACGTGGCATCTCCATGCAATTATACTCTGATGAAGGGAATGCTGGCCGAATGGATTGCCTTGTTGTGCAGTTGTACAGCTGTACATGGTCTTTTGATCAGCCATATTTTAACTAGCTCTTTTGACAAAATATGGCATGTATCCGTGCATGCAGATGAGTTGCTGCTTGACCTCACTTGTCAGAATTCTGCTTCAGATGTTGTCTACAATCCATCTCCGCCAATGCCAATGGGATTTCATAAATACTACTTTGTCAAAACGAGTCCATGCAATTATATGGCTGTAATTGATATTTAAAAAGAGCTGATGGATTAGACTGTGGTTGATACAGATAGACACAAAACCATACATGCTATATAGCTTCCGAAGGTTTGCAAACGTCTCAGACCACCCTGATCTGTGAACAAGTAAAGAATTATCGATCGTGACGCACTGGAGCAATCCTATCTCATCTAGATCACGACATAAGTTAAATTGGATATGGGATGATGCCTGCAGGATGAGATATCCAAGATAACGTTGCATTCGTTATTCGGCTTAAAGGGGCCTGTATACATAATATTGTGATCCTTATCTATACTGGAGATCTGGAGATATCGGCATAGTATACAGTGTCGTCAATACTCCTTGTGTAAATGAATGATAACACTGAGTGTTATTTCTTTTCTACTAAATTATGTTCTTTCTTGATTAATGATATATAAGTATAGCGAATCAGATAGTACTGCTAGGGGCTTGGGATGCCTTCGCATCATTACCCCGAGAGGGTGGTTCATAATGCAAATTACTTCTGGCTTGAAATTCAAAATGCTATCACTCTAATGGCACGACAGAAACATAAATATAAAATAAATAGATACTTAGAGATCTACTGATGGTTGGATAAAACTTGGGTTCCTGCAATCTGGCTGCAATTCGTGCCTTTCCTCTAAGCCAAGCCGAAAAGGAAGAGACAGAACAAAAACTAGGGTGCTCAATGGAGATTGGCAATGAATTGCAATCCTCGCTGTAGAGAAACACGAGAGACAAGCGACGCATCGTAAATGAGGAGCGGGAATGAGAAATCGATGGAGCATAATTTGAGAAATGTGCGTACACCATAAAAATGTAAAAGGATGGAGCGATGAGACCTGCTGAGGTCGGCAGGGGAGTGGAGGGTGCATTGCAGCTGTTGTTGTGTGGGTGGTTTTTGGTCCCTCAACAGGTTGTATATTGCTTGTTGTCATGATGGTGCAAACAGAAATAACCTTAGATGCGTTTTGGGTTGATACACTCCCAATCCATGAACGCAATGAAGGCGCGTTCCTCGCTGGCGCTGTGTAGTGTGTTGGTGCATCATGATGACAAATTATCAACATGAAGCACTGTGGAATATTGCAGTGCAGTACTAGGGCATGGCATTACGCCTGGAAGTTGGAGCCATGCATATTGTGTGAAGGATCAACGGCCTGGCAGTTACCTTAGGTAGACTATGAATTTTATATTTGACAACAAATTTGGTACGTGGAGCATGAAACAATAACTCAACTGTTGTTTTCCAAACCAGTATTGGTGCTACTTATGCCTAGTCTATACTAAAGTGAACTTTGCACTCGACCCGTATTCTCACGGGTTATACCACATTCTCTATCAAGAAAAGGGAAATCTTTTTGGAAGATTAAATTGATATGGCACATGTACAGTGCTACCTGCATATCAATACTCATACTTGATTAGATATACTTTTCATTCTATATATATGTTGACAAGAAAGCTAGTTCCCAAAGGTGGTCAGTGACCCGTCACAATGATCTAGTGGAAGCTTCAAATTACATTTCACACTAACACTCTCGAAGGAAAGCACCAATAACTACACATCCTATGCTGGGCACTGAGAGGTAAAATGTCTTGAATGGTGCGATTATCAGGTTTGAAGAGTGGGACGGCGCATGCGCGTTTCCCCACTGGCGCATGCGCAATACGAACGACCATGGCGCCACTTAGCGACTCAATCAAAATGGCGGTGACTGGGGCAGTCTGTACTCAAGCATGGTTCTCATCTATAGAGGCTAACGAAGTGCAACCAACATCCGCCTTTTGGGAGGCTCAGTTATAGTCTAAAAAGCAAGTCTGGGAAGGTGATGGATGTTCTCTTGAAAGCTGCACCGGTTATGATTTAAGGCGGGTGTCATAAACTGTGGCCACGTGTAAAATTAGAGAGGACGTGCTATGGAAGTAGAAGATGTGAGAGACAGACTACCAAACATTTAGAGATGGGGAAGACAGCCAGCCAGAGACGGACAGATAGACAAGAGAGAAAGTGAGAGAATTAAAGTGTTGGAATCTTGGCTAGAAAGACATGTTTTAAATTCACCCCAAACCTTAGGCATTGAGAACTAAGTACATACTGTACTGTGCCATGGACAAACGAAACAAATTTTCATCAAAACCTCACTCTACCTAGTTTTTCTCTTTCTTGACAATCAGTTACACCATAATCATTATATCTCAGTCAAAGGGTCAGACAGCCTTAGGTACTTAACATAATGATTTAGGATCACAGGGAGAGAGAGACCACCCATAAGGGAGGGTGCAGAAATAGGGAAGTCACATGTAAAATGCAAATCTGAGTAAAGCAGACATAAGGAACAGGGACAACTTAAGCTCTGGTGGATCCAGAGAAGAGCAACAATCTAATTTGTATCACATCTCCACAGCTCTGACCCTACTTCCAGAGCCGTATACCTTGGTCCAACTCTGCCAAGGCTTGCCAAATCCAATATGGCAACCCTCAGAGGGACAGAGGTGAAAGCAGGCCCTGTCCATGTAGGCCGTACCACAGCCATCTTGGTTGACAAGTGAGGGCAGGCTGCACTCTATTGGCAGATCTCTGGCTGAATTGCCATTTCACTTTACCCCTAGGTCATTCATGACACCATGTGAAAGGGGCGTTGGGAGACCCAGGAGGATCGGGGGAGAAGCAATAGATTTAACGTGTTGGGTATTATGCCGGTGTTATTACTCCTAGCTATAACTCTTTCACAGGAGTAACCCAAGAAATGGCCCCAGTTATAAGACACGAGGCCACAAGGGAGCTAAATGTATGCACCGTTAGACCTTTCATAGAATGTGTCATATAGGTATCCTATATCAGTAGTATAGTCCTTGGTGTATACAGGTTACACATGCATGTATCATAATTAAGCTATTCCGTGAACTGAGATTTGCAAACCATGATTAATATAAGCCCCTAGAGGACTAACCTATAGCAAAGGAAGACACGACCATGCTTTTAACGAATAGTAAACTTCATTTATATATCACTGCATTGCATACAATGACCACCACTGGGCTCTAATCGGCCGAAGTTATATAAGAAATGTATGGGCTTAGTCATATAGCATGACGTGAGTAATTATGAGTGTACTTGGCTGTTTACCTACAAAATCAACTTTACTTCTACTTACCTTAATCATGTACTCTACCCTGCTGTGGGCATGCTTCTCTATCACGGACTCCACCCATATTAAAGGTTTTGACTGGAATGAAAAGAAACACGACTCACAATTAATTAATAGTTCATGTCTTCAGGGCACATTGATGTATATAGTTCACGGATAATCATGTCTACAGTTTGTCCGCGATAATGCCCTCAAGGGCCGAGTCTGTGTTTGGCATCTGTCGTTAAGGATGTTAAAGGCTTTGCAGAGGTACACTCGAAAGGGTGGAGTCTCACATAGTTATCTAGGGATAATGGTGGGCTCAGTTGGGTCGAGGATACAGAGACGGATTACTGAGAAAGTGCATGTCTAAATGAAGCAAATTTGAAAATGTAGACAAATTCAGTTCAAGAGAAACTCTAAATGTATTCATATATCATTATCTAAATTTACATTCATAATTGATTTTGCCAGACATAGCTCTTTTTGGAATACGCCATGGTGATGTTCAGCAGGGAATGACACAACTATGCTGAGGGCTTATTACGCCGAAGCTGTCGGTTCACTGAGACGATAAAAGCTTCGCTATTTTAATCTTCTAGTTGTGTTGTTATTTCTTAACGATTCAAGGAAATGAACCAAGATTGATAAAACTTCATTTTAAGCGCACGTTTTAGAAGCGTTTCCTTCTGACGGATCTGGTGGCACATAATTTAATTCTATTTTGAGGCCATGCACAGGTTACAAACTATGACAATTCTTGAAGTAAGCTAGGAATAACTGAATCATTTATTTCCAACATCCACATCTATATGACCACATCATAAGATATTGGCCTATTATATGCCTATTTTTATAGCTGACTGTACATCGGCTGGATTACATATATCAACTCTATGCATGTTGCCCAACTGGGTGACAATAATTATGCAGTATGACATGAGCTGGGAGTACACTTTTTTGTGACTGTAGGCGGTATGACATGAGCTAGGGGTACACTTTTTTGTGACTGTAGGCGATATGACATGAGCTAGGGGTACACTTACATGTGACTGTAGGCGGTATGACATGAGCTAGGGGTACACTTACATGTGACTGTACATGGTATGACATGAGCTAGGGGTACACCTACGTGAGACTGTAGGTGGTATAACATGAGCTAGGGGTACACTTACATGTGCCTGTACGTGGTGTGACATGAGCTAGGGGTTCACTTACGTGTGACTGTAGGCGGTATGACATGAGCTCGAACTCGCCGTCCGGTGGTATGAAGGAGATTGTCCGGTCATTGTCGAACCGCGACAGCCGCACACACTGGTGGAATTTGACATCTTCCATGTCCACTGACTTACTCCGACCTCCTGGGCAAGTTAAGTAGAAAAGAGAGGGTCATTTATCTTTAAAATTATAATGTTTCCAGTCAGTAGCAATTAGTGGAACAATCTATTCGAGAATGCGAGGGGATTCAAACAGGACAGATCAAGTCAGACGTCACGGTATTGCCCTTACTATGTGGCGGGAAGTACAGGAACCCAATCACAGATCATATATTGTTTATATTGAAATATGCCTATAAAAGGACATACTAAGTCTAGGGATTTCTGCTGAAAAGATGAATGTATTGTCGCAACGTAATGAACCTATTCAGCCCTAACTCTATGCCATGCTACTAATTGATGCTCTGGAGGAGAGGAATGTAATCCGCCTATGACGTGGATACTACACTAATTATTGACAAGTAGGCTTTAAAGTTCACGATAGTTGATTTTAGATGTACCTCTATATGCTTTTATTTCATGTGATTGCTTCTTGCTGTCGTCAGCAAAGTCCCATATAAACATGGATTTATACATCTACTACAATATGCCTCTAATCAGATTCATGAAAGGAAGATTGTTACTGCAGGTATATAAATGTCGTAGGGGCCGGCGCACAGTACAGCAACTTAATCATATTATATAAAATCTCAATAAAGGAAAGGTTGCGCTCAGAACGTCATCATTTTATTAGGCATTTTGAGCTAGTCACTTGTGATGATACGTAGCTCGCAATTCATATTGTCCCATTATTTAGCTTATCTTTCATGTCTTAAAGCTAATCAAGAATTGTGTGAGAAATACTTGCAAAGAGGGACCTTAGTATAGGGTGCGTTGAGGTCCCTTTTCCCAGTGCATGTCACATATTGTAGAATGTAGAAAGACATATATGATAGGTAGTGTATGTAGGTACATGTATATTGGTCTAGACAGAACTGAATTTTCTAAACCATTCTGCCTGTCTCTATCATTACCATAAACGGCGACTCTATGGTGTATTTGGGTTAGTGTAGACACCCCTAAAACTATCCCTGACTGGTTGGGATAAAGAAGAGCAGGAGAAAAACTGGCAATTCTGTCCGTACGTCTCAGACCGTCCAGCTCACATCTGAGAATACTGCCATAATTAGTTCAGATGGTACACATGTTTCGGATTAGTTGCATGATCAACATAATCTGATAATTAGAACACTGATCTTTGATATATGGAGAGGAGGGAATTAAACTAATATAGTGGAGGATCACAATAAATGGCTGGAGTAGCTATACAAACTATCGGTCCAGTAAATCCTATATATCATAGCACCAGAATGAGCAGCTCATAGATGTTAAGACCAAGGTGAGCAGTTGGCGATGAACATCCCAGGTTAAGGACACAGGGGCTACTCAGCCAAAAGGATGCTGCCGATTTAAGTGCACACTGACTGTGTATGACGTATACAGTGTCTGTACCGACATTGACACACCATCTGATGTCAAGCTATACGTCATCCAGTGCCTTGTATGGCAGATAGACACCATTAAGGACAGTGACAGTAGAACGTATGGTCTTATATATTATACACTGAAAGTCTATTGTAGATTCATTATAAATCACGGAGCTTAGTCACAATCGATGTGCTCTTCAAGACAGGAACACAATAGACGTTGACTTCAGATTGACTGTTAGTGTTACAGCGATGTGAGTAGTATATACAAATGAGGTATTTCATCTGGCAACACTTCTTCTAAAATTTACTATAGTATTACATGTATATGCGTTATAATATAGTATAATGATACCAGTAATACATTTTCATCTATGCAGTTCTCCCGCTGCCAACAGGATGTGTGAGTCTCCATTGACTGTGTAAAAAAGGTATAATGTAGCTGTAATGCATTTTTATTTGCCCAACGTAGAAAAAAAGGAAAGCTCATGATTTCTTTGCAGCTAAGTCAAAATAGGCAACAAAGGAGGATTGACATACCCAGGACATTTATTCCAACCAGTTTAATTGGTTGGTTTTAATGTAATGGTCGAGTCTCTACATGTACCGCGGACACACCTGGCCGCCTCTGTATAGTGCGGAGGGCACAACAAAGGGTCTCCATAGCAGCCAGCCTCTAGCGCCATCAATAGCCAACAACTCTATACTGACACTATAGCGTTACAGGTACTCTATAGAGATCACAGTGTAAAATGAACTACTAGGTGGAGTCCTATCGCCACACTTTCTGTCTGCCTCCGCCTCTATTCCTCTTTATTTCTCGGTCTCTCGGTCTCTCTCTCTCTCTCTCTCTCTCTCTCTCTCTCTCTCTCTCTCTCTCTCTCTCTCTCTCTCTCTCCTACCCCACTCCTCTCTCTCTCTCTCTCTCTCTCTCTCTCTCTCTCTGTCTTTCTTTCTCTCTTTCTCTTTCTCTCTCTCTCTTTCTTTCTTCCTTATATGTTTCTATGTCTATAATAATATAAAATAAATAACGTTACCTTATGGGTAGAGGACATACCAATAGCTATCTAATAGTAAATGAGAATGTTTCTGTCTGATATTTGACATGAGCCCAGACGCTGCTCCTTCTACCTCAGACGGACTAATCTCCTTTCATCTGCGGCAGGAGTTTGTGGTTGTGTAGCTCACCCACAGGACATGGACAGTACTAGTGGAGGAGGTTGAGGTGTGAGGGGTGTGGGTTACTAATCACAGAGACACACAGGGGGCAATTTGGCATGAACGACACAGGGAGCACGCCAAGAAGTAGGAGCATCACCACAGTCACCAAGGCCACTGTTCCTGATCTCAACCAAAGCAACACCCCTACCCCCACTCCCACCACTCCTCCGGTGCCTACCCACCCACCTGTGAGGCTGCTGTCTTTCAAAGAGCTCTATATCTCACAAAAGTGCTCATTTTGTGAGCTAATGGCCAGATCTCACAAAAACTCTTGCCAAATAAGTTTCACATCAGGATTCTATAAGGCATAATGTTTTGCAATGTCCCTATACTTATTGGATGCCAACCCAAGAAAAATAAGTTATGTTATAACATGGGGTATTATGATAATAGAGATGATCATGATTATTTTTCACATTAATTTTACTCGGGGTATAAAGCCCCTTTGTGCTGGTGTCCATGTAGGAGCAGTACCGCTGACGCACACCGGGGGTTCATGTATGAATTAGTATAGTGCAACTATTTGCAACATAGGGGCTTTTTACTACGTTGGGGCCTCAGAACTATCCCATCTCTTGTAGCCTCCCATCCACCCACGCACGCACGCACCCATCCCACTACACATGAGGTGAGTAGGGAGACAGGAGGTCGCCTGGACAACAACTCGATTCTTGGCGGCCATGTCCAAAGATACTATGTTTCTGGCATGCCCCCTAGCCTCTTGTATAGTTGCGCACATTCGCAACTGAACCACCATGATCTCCAGTTTCTATATACAGTCAGACCTCGATTTCCCGGGCACCCTCGTTTGTGTTAAAAATCGACCGATGTCTGAATCGACCGGGTGTGTGAAATGGGGGGGGGGGGGGGCAGCAGTGGGAGCGGGAGTGGGGGGTGTAGGGATGTTATAATATCCCCTCCATTGATATAATCGACACTTGTTCAATTCAGAATATCGCATGAACAAATTCTGTATATCGATACACCTTCTAATTTACAGTTAGCCCTTGAATTCACCTTTCTAAAACTCAAAGAATTTTGTAAATATTTCAAATGAAACCAAATCTGTGACGGGAGGGTAGACATAACATGCATGCATGCCAAATTGTTGGCATCTCCTAGGTTCCAGGTGTTTTGATTAGGGGGATATACTTCAAAGCCAGCGCTCTAACAAAGCATTTAGCACCTTAGCCTTTAATATGAATGCATGTCTCTGTAGGCATAGGTGTGATAACCATTAGGCTTATGCAGACACTACAATGAATGCTAAAAGAGGCTGCATGCATATGTTACGTCTGCCCCCCTCCCCTTACTCACACACTAATCCTTCCTTCTGATTCTCATGCCCGTTTGTATGCTTTATATTTTCACCCGACCAAAGGTAGTTGGGGGGGGGGGGGTTGGGTGTTGGGGGTGCTCAGGTTGGCCGATTTATCGTGGCATAATTTAATAGCAATTAGACACTCTGTTCCCCCCAAAATCGACCGAAACCGGAAACATGAATAACCGACTTATCATATACAAATAAAGAGTAATCAAAATGGTCCTCACACAAATAGTGGCCGATACGTGAACACCCGACTTATCAGAGACCGGGAAATCGAGGCCTGACTGTATGTGTCTGAATGCTCATTGAATTGGCTTCTTTCCACTGATTCTATATACCGCTTCGCTAAATCCTGTTTGCGTTGGGGGAATGAATTTGGATTTGACACATTTGACCCTGTCCCTACTACCTCCATTTCAAACTCAACGTAATGCATCAAAGGAAACATACACATTCATGGGGACTGCTACCCCGCCCCTTCTCCATGCACCTAGACCAATTCTTTATGACAATCCAAAGCTCCTCTTGATTCCCTATTCTTCGCTATATATAGGCTTCAACTTCTGTATGCTGTCCCTTCCCTTTTACATTCCCACATTTGCAATCCTCTTTTGGTCTCATCAGTCCTTTCCTATCTCCTACACACACGTCCTCCAGACCCTCCGCTCCGTGCAGCCACAGCATGAGATCTGCCCATTTACCGCCCTGGAGAGCGGCCAAACAGGGACCCTTGGGTGGACATGACTATAACGTATGGGTGTGTGGGTTGGGGGCGAGGACAATGCACAGGAGGAAAGGTCGACTGCAGCATGGAACAACATGCAGCCTGTAGCAAAGAAAGAGGAAGAGACAAAAGGAAGTACTAAGATCAACGCCTCAAGGGATGACCCAGAAACAATATGTAGGTAGGTGTAGACAGAGGCAAGGAAAACAGGGACAAAGACACACGGGGGAGGGGGCTATGGAAGCAATGCTTGGTCAAAGACAAAGAGAGCTAAAGATGGACGTCGACGGGGGTCTGTCGTCTTTATTTTATGTACGCTGCATATTGCATTAATGCATTAATGCCCTTTGGTCCTCGTGATGCATGAAGGGAGCCCTGGCGAATAACAACATGCTAGAGCTGCGTTCATAAATCATGCCGACCCTATTGGGTTGATACAATCTGGGAGGGTCGTTATGATGCACCAATGCAGCGCCACATTGGTGCATTATAACGACACATTTATCAACAATGACGCATTAAGAGTTAAGGGTAAAAACAAGACTATGGTTGTATGTGAAGGGTGAGGATATACACCGTATATTGTTTGGGCTGTATGGGTGCTAACGGCAGCAGTAGGGGCAGATGGGGATGGATATAGTAAAAAGAAGAGAGCAGACTGTCCTCCCCTGACAGTGACATGTGTCTATCTCTGTAGCCGGGGGACTGTCTGTTTTGAAAGAAGAAAAAAAAAAGCGAAATCTGTTTGGTTCGCAGAAATAACTAGATACTCAATTATTTATGGCTTTTGGGAAGTCGCATTAAATGTTATTTGCCCGATTTGACAAAAGACTGTGGAGGATGAAAGGGATAATAGAAGGCAAGTAGTATAGTATGTATCGGAACGGGACTATGGTTAACTACTGTTTATTACTCAATCGATATGCAGCCAATCAGAGGCCGCCATTTGGTCACGTGACCCGTTGCCATGGTAACGTGACCTACTTAGGGCTCTCAGCCAATCAGAAGCCAGCATTCTGGGTGACCTACTGACCTACTTAGAAGCTCTCAGCCAATCAGAGGCCGGCATTCTGGTAACCATGGTAACGTGACCTACTTACGTCACGTGACCTACTTAGGCTCAGCCAATCAGAAGCCGGCATTCTGGTAACTAGGGTAACGTGACCTACTTAGGGTTTGTTTGTAAACAACACCACGTGGCTCTCTTGTTTGTAAACAACACCACGTGACACGTGACTGTTTGTAAACAAACAACTTATATATAGAAAATAAACACAACAAGTTCCATGTTATGCTAAAATTTTATTTTCAAAAAAAAGCACATCTGTTACAGCGTCTATGTGTAACTACGCGCGTTCTCATTCAAACACTATAACACTATTATACCGTAGCAGCAGCAGGTAGGACCGGAAGAAAAGCAAGCGCACGAGCAGAAGCGACGACACCATTTGCACCATCCGGCCGTCGCGTTGGTAGCCCTACTACCCGTCGCGCGTTCAACTGGAGGTTTAAGAGTGACAAATGACGATTCTTTGTCGACGCGACTGCTAACATCAGCAGCATCAGCAGCATCAGCAGCAGCATCAGCAGCAGCGGCAGCAGCGGTAGCAGCAGCAGCAGCAGCGGCAGCAGCAGTAGCGTGAGCATTAGCAACAACAGCAGCAGCGACAGTAGCAAGGGCAGCAGAGCATGCACTAGCAGCGTTATCAGCGGCGACATCGGCAGCCGCAACAGCATCAGCAGCAGCAGCGTCGGCATCGGCGGCATGAGTAGCTGCATCGGCGGCAGCAACAGCAGCAGTCACAGCCGCAGCGGCAACAACAACAACGTCATCACAACCAGCGTCACTAACAGCCACAGTAAATGCAGCAGTAGCACGATGAGCGGCACTAGCAGCAGCAGTAGCAGAGGCTACAGCATCAGCTTCACATTCGCGCGCCGCTTCGTCATACCGCTTCATGTCACGGTCGCAACTTTCCATCATGGGGATCTGCAAATTGAGGCGTGGTGCTGGTGGTGGTGGTAGTAGTAGTAGTAGTAGTAGTAGAGTGAATGATGATTGACGATGACGAATACGGTTTCACTCCCCCTTATATACCCTTACTCCCCCCTTTTTTCAAGCCGCCGGCCAGCTGCCCACTCACGGCAGGTCTTTAGATTAGCCTTAAGTCGCTTACTACGCGCTCATCATCCCTCTAATCGCATTTTCCAGCCGCCAGCCAGCTGACTGCTGACGACAGGAGAGGGTGATTTTTTTTCTTTAGATTTAAGCCACTTACCACACGCGCGCCCTCTAGTCACAGACAGAGTGACAGAAAGGGAGGGGGTCGCTTTGTTCACGCTACCTGTAGTTGTTTTTCTATACACACTCTAAGCCCATGACCTGCTAATCCTTTATACAGGTAACACGTGTTCAACTAATTACACTATTGTATGACAGTCGGTACACGGATTAATTTTAAACCACCCTCCCATCTGGATCCATGTCTGGTGGGTGGAAGGATCCAGCTGAAAAGCGTGATTAGGGCTTTTGTTTCTCTTATGATAGCAGCAGGTCAGCATGCGACAGCTGAAAATGTCAGACTAAGTCGAACTCTCGCCGCTCCTATAAAAGACTGAGATGCATCTCTCTTTCCACACCCCCTTTTACCATCGCCGCCGACACCGCCACCGCCGGCCAGCTGACCGCCGCCACCGCCTGCAGTCACCGCCATCACGCCAGCAGGGAATTTCGAGCTGAGTCTGCTTATTGCTTATTTTTTTTCTTTTAGCTTTTTGTTTTTTTAAATTTTTATTTTCACTCAGTCTTTTTTGTTTCGGAGGAAAGAAATATGGCGCCGCAGAGGGCGCGAGTTTCTAAAAGACGGACACGCGAACAAAGTGCCCTCCTCAACTGCCCGGCTATTTTTTTATCTCAAAGGAGAGAGCGTCACGTAGTTGAGGTTCACGCTTCTCTTGAAGCGTACCGAATTCTCGAGAAAAGCAAAGCTGAGCGCCATCGTCGTTATACAAGAGCGGAAAAGGAAAACGTAGCGACATGGCCGAGAGCCGTCTTCTCAGAACAGTATTTACTCTACCATTGCATAACAGCCGCTCTCAGCGCCCCCACTCGTTGGGCGTTTCATGAAAAGAAAGAGCGCCGCTACTCTCCTCACCCTGCCTCCTCTTATAAAGTGAGAATAAGCGCTATGAAACGATTCGACAAGCCGATCGGTTTCTTGGGAGCGACTGCAGCTCCCACTCGGTGGGCGCGCGTTGTGGCTGACTTGAACACGGTCTCTAAACGTTTCGACGTCGTCACTTGTTATCCCGCATATTGCAACGCAGCCGAATTGAAGAAGATAGGGACGCACTATTTTAAACCATACGCTCCAATATGTATTTGTCACCGCCGCGCTCACACGCCTTATTGCTTTTTCGAGACGATCGTGTCACAACACAGAAAAGCGGCAAAGCGACGAGCTTTGCCTAAATGATCAAAAAAAAAAAAAATTAATAAAAAAATTAATCTCCTCCTCCTCCTCCTCCTCCTCCTCCTCCTCCTCTTCTTTTTTTTAAAAAATAAATATTTGTATCAGACTCCTCTGGAGTCTGATACAAACATTTATGACTATTGAGTGAAAATAGAATTTTATCGCAAAAATAAAAAGAAAAAAAAGTCACTTCTGCCGCCGCTACTGTGACACCGGCCGGTCAAACATTTATGACTATTGAGTGAAAATAGAATTTTATCGCAAAAAAAAAAAGAAAAAAAAAGACACTTCTGCCGCCGCTACTGTGACACCGGCCGGAATCAATAAAAAGGTCAGCGGACTTTTCTCCACAACCATTCACTACCGACCGTTCGAGTGAGAAACACAGCAGACAGTCAGACACACAACCGCTCTCTCACGCGTGCTGAAAAAAAAAAAAAAAAAATGTCGAGTAGTAGAAGCAAACTCTTCACAGAAATTCATTTCGACGCTCGACTACAAGGACCCTTTAGTTGTATCATTAGCGGTCCGTCGGGTTGTGGAAAATCGCGCTTGGTGGATCAATTTCTGAGCGACGTGAACAATTTGGTCACGCCGCCGGTGGAAAAGACTTTTTACCATTACGGCGAGTGGCAACCTCTGTTTGTAAAAATGCAAAATCAGTACGGTGTGGAATTCAGAGAAGGTCTTCCTAGCAAAGAGACTATAGCGGGAGACGTGGAAGTAGCAGAAGACGCTTTACGACCACACACTCTACTGATATTGGACGATCTGATGAGCAGTTCCAATCAGCAAGTGGTAGCCGACATCTTTACTAAATACTCGCATCACTGGAACGTGAGCGTCATATACATCACTCAGAACCTATTCCAGAAATCACCCGACTTTCGAGCTATGAGTCTGAACGCTCACTACATGATCGTTTTCAAGAACCCGCGCGACATGGGGCAAATAGCTAGTCTGTCTCGCCAGGTGTTTCCCTCCAACGCGGCGGCCCTCTCTAATATATTTACCCATGAACTCAAGCGACCTCACTCATACCTCCTTCTGGACTTCAAGCAGTCAACACCTGACGATCTGAGAATACGCTCCTCTTTGACGTCCATACACTCTCAGCTAGTATTCGTACCGCTAGACAAAAAAAAGAACAAGAGAAAGCAGTAGCAAAAATGTCTTCTCATCTACTCGAAAGACACTTTGGTACTCTCAAGCACTTAGCTAAGTGCTCGCCAAAGGACTGCTCGCATCTAATAGACTCTGGAAGCGACGATCTGATCGCAGCGTTGAGTGAGATCTGTCACAATTTACTGGTAGGGAACATCCCGCTCAGCGACAAACAACTGGACAAGCTTCGAGAATCGGCTGACGTGTTGAGGGAGGTCGCCAAAAAATCTACGCCCATCAAAAAAAAGAGACGCGTCTTGGTACAAGAGGGAGGTTTCCTCATTCCGGCTCTCATGGCCTTACCGCTTATAAAGAGCATTCTCCGTATATGAGACACCTCATTCGACACCTACTCGCCGACAGTACCACCACTACCGCCACCGCCAGCGTCATCGCCACCGTCGTCCCCATGACGGACTCAGAGCAGCAACAACACTACAAACGCTTAGCGCTCGTGGATCCTGAGACGCTCTACAAATCATCACGAGCAGGTCTACTTCATCATGTGCCCGCTGCTGCTACTACTAGCGCTGCTACTACTGCAGTCGCTGCTGCTAGTACTTCTACTGCTCCAAACCTTCCTCCTCTTCCTGATGAGCGTACTGAAAAGAACGAGAGTTCCGCTCCTGCCACCGCCGCCCGCCTACCTGCCGATATGGCCTATTACCACAAGCAGGCAGAACAGTCCCTTCATCCCGACGCGGCCTTGCACCAGGTGCTACAGTTTATCTACAGGGACTTGGACTTAGTGTTGAACGATCCCACTTTGGAATCGCGCGAGAAAATGTTGAAATACCGAAGGTTGTTGAATAGATTGCAATTTTTTCTCGCGAATCCCAACAACAGCAACATCTCTTCGTCCTACACTTCTTCGCCCCCGGCTCACCTCCGTCAGGCTGCTGAAGAAGCCAGCGCGTCCCTACTTGAGCGGTTGGTGAACCAAGTTCCCAAGAGGAATCGCACCCGGACCGTGGCGCTGTACAAACAATTGGAGAAATCCGGTGTGGTCAAGTGGAACGAGGACGGTGCGGTGCGCGAGATGTCGGGTCGGAGAATACCACCTGAGCATCGCATCAACATAGTGGACTTACTGAACGACGCCGCCAGGTTCAGGAAGACGGCGCCCAGACCGGCGGGCTACTCTCCGTTCACAAAAGCGCTGCGCGAAGCAGTTCCCACAGACTCCTTGATCGGAAACCATCTGTATAAAGCGAGCGGACCTGGCCAAAGCTTGGACACACCGCTTGCTGACAGAGGTCGGAAACGACCGAGCTTCGACTCGGAAGAAGGAGAAGCAGCAGCAGCAGCAGCAGTAGCAGCAGCAGACTCTTCTCTCCAGGTGGACGATCAATCCTCTGACGACGAGGAGGGCAGTGAACTTTTCCAAACTCCGACTTCCTATAGGAGCGCGGGGAGTAAGAAAAGGAAAGGGCGCAACCGCCTAGCGGCGACGTCGTCGTTCACGCCCTCAACAGGTCAACGATGGGCAAACCAGTGAAGAGACTGACCAAGAAGGAAAAAGAAAAGAAGCGCGTAGTAGCTAGATATACCGACGTCAAAGCGCCCTCCAGTTTCACTAGCGTGACTAAACTCCAGAAACATCATTTTCGCCACCTAAACCCGGCCGTCATCCGAGATGCTTTAGTGTCGCTGGACGCCTACACTAAACATAAACCCATTCGGAGAAAATTCGCAAGGAACAAGACTATAACCGGCGCAATCGATCAGCAGTGGCAGATAGATCTGATGGACATGCAGGCTTTGGCGTCTCACAACGACCGCTTCCGGTACGTGGTGACGGCGATCGACGTTTTCTCTAGGTACGCGTGGGCCGTTCCCATTAAATCCAAGAGCGGCGCTGATGTTACCGAGGCCTTCCGAAAGATGACAGACACTGGCGAGAGACGACCGCGCACTGTTCAGACAGACAAGGGGAAAGAGTTTTTGAACAAGATCTTTCAAGATCACTTGAAGAGCGAGGGCATAGAGTTTTTCACTGGCGAGAACGACGACATCAAAGCTAGTCTAGTGGAGCGCTTGAACCGCAGTCTGAAGGAGAAGCTGTGGCGTTATTTCACACACAAGCGCACGTATCGCTACGTAGACGTACTGCACCATGTAGTGTCTTCTTACAATCGCACTCACCACAAGACGTTGAAAATGGCGCCGGCTCAAGTCAGCTCGGAAAACAGCGAAACAGTTTTCTACCGACAAGATCTCCCAACTAACAAACAAATCGACGAAATATGGAAAAAGAAGAAAAAAACAAAGACGTCCGCCGTCGACGTCATCGCTCCGGGTGACAGAGTGAGGATGTTGAGAACTAAAGGCGCCTTCGACAAAGGGTACGAGGGAAACTGGCGCGAGGAAGTGGTCGACGTTGCTAAGACGTTGGGAAGCAGAGGGTTCGAGCTGAAAGACGACAAGGGCGAGGAGATAAAAGGCGTCTTCTACCCGGAAGAGGTTCAGAAGGTGTACAAGAGTCGTTACGACAACAACTACCTGATAGACGAGGTGTTGCGCCGCAAGACCGTCGACGGTAAAGAGTTAGCTTTCGTACGTTGGTTAGGTTACGACGACAAGTTCAACGAGTGGAAAAAAAAAAAAAAAAAATGAACATCACTCTACCTAGCAACAGCTCTATGGAGTATTATCCTGACAACAGCTTGACGTCTTTCCGAACTCACTTCGACTCGCCGCTCCTTCTGCCCGAAGCGTACGAAGCGGCTCTGACTGAGATCATCCTCCCTACAGAATGGACTAACGTGCACGACGACGACTTGATCATCGTTGTTCCTCTGCGCACCAAGGGTTCGCTAGAGGAGGCGATCAAGGTTTTAAAAGACACTAAATTCGCCGAAAGAAGAAAACCGCAGGTAGACTGGAGGGGAATGAAAAACGCGAACGGTCTGAGCAAGCTAACGTTCAGCTCAAAATACCCGCTGAGCTGGAAGGAAGCGAGCTATGTAACGGTGGAAGAGATATCAGACACGTCGGAAGAGCAGCGATTGAAACCGGAAACAAAAAGGTTCAAGAGAGAGGTCGACTTGAGACAGACGAATGCCGTATACAAGCAGTTCTTGTCCCCGGCGGTGAAGAAGAAGGCGATCAGCGATCAAGCAAGACAGATGATCGAAGAGATGGAGAAAGCCATGGGAGTGCGCAGTTTCATGCCAAACATATTCGAGATACCTCCTATTTTCACCGGAAGCAACCACACCCTAGTCGAGCGCTTGAGTGAGACGTTGCGAGATGACAGACTAGAGGGCTCCAGCTTCTTGCTCAAACCGATGGGGATCTTATCGTACGACTCCAAGACGAAACGCGTCACCATCAAACCGCCGAGACACTGTGCTGTCCTGCTGACTCAGCATCTCGCATGCGTTCTAGGCTTCGGAGAGAAGACGTGTTTCGCATCGCCGACTCCCGGCGCCTACTCGATGGATGTTTTCGGGGACGTGCACTCTGTGTACATATACACCGACATGATCCAGGAGAGACGTGTGGGCGACATGCAAGTGCCGCTGTTACGCTGCGTCGCGGTGGACAGAGGCGGAAAGCGTCGAGGTGGCGTGCAAGCTATCAGTTTTCCCCATTTGGATTATTTCCCCTTGAAATCCAAGAGGTTTACCGAGGTCGGCATCTATTTAAGAGACCGATCCGGTCATTCCATCCCATTCGGTAGAGGCGAGGTGACCGTGACACTTCATCTGAGACCTATTGAGCGCTGAAAGAGAAAAAAATGATGCGTCAACGCGTTCCGTACTTTCCACCCAGGCGCACCGTCGGCAGAGGGTACAGCGATTACTACAACGCGCAGCTGGGCAACGGCATCAACGTGTACAGCGGGCGCTCTTTCCAGAGCGGGCACGGTTTGGGCGGCGCTCTGTTAGGTCTGATGCGCTCGGCTACCCCGCTATTGAAGTCGGTGGGAAAAACGCTGCTCCGCGCCGGTGTGGGCGTAGCTAAAGATGTGCTGGCGGGTCGGACTTTAAAGAGCAGCGTGAAAGACCGAGGCGCAGGCGCTCTGAAGAGACTAGCGAGTACGGCGTTCTCGGGAGGAAAGACGACTGTCGCGTCTAAGAAAGGGTCGAAACGTCGCCGGCATTCTCCTCAGACGGGCGGTGGCTCTTGCAAGAGACGTAGAGGGGATGTATTCGACCGGTAAGCGCCTAGGCGTTCAGGTATAAATAAAAAGACTGGAGGCGGCCGGCGTCAGTCTGTCGTCCGCGTGAAGAGAGAACACAATGGCTTACGTACACGAGAGCAGTAACGAGTGCGCGCTCTCTGAGCTCGACCTGCACACCGTAGCGCCGACTCAGACTACTATCTTAAAGTCGTCTTTCCTGGGGATAGAAACAAAAAACTCTTTAGAGGATGGAGGTAACATAAATTTCACCATCAACAAGTCGCAAGAGTACACAGACCTGAACGAGAATTACCTTCATCTGGAATGTCAAGTGCTGAAAGCGAACGGAGCGGCGCTCGAGGACACCGACGCGGTAGCTCCGGTGAACAACTTGGCTCACTCGCTCTTCAAAGACGTCCAAGTCTCCATCGGCGGTTTCAAAGTGTCTGGCAACACCGAGACCTACCCTTACCGAGCTTACTTGGAAGGGTTACTCAACTACAACAAAGACGTGAAGGACGGCGTCATGAGCGCCCAGGGGTGGCATGAAGATACGCCCGGTCAGTTTGACGCGTTGACTGACGCGAATGCGGGGTACAAAGCGCGCAAGAAGCTAATCTCCAACAAGCGCTTTTCGCTGATGGCGCGACTGCACTTTGACCTGGCTCATCAACCGAAGCTCATCGTTGGAGAGACAGAAATCAATCTCACTCTGAAACAGGCAGCGCCCTCTTTCTATCTGATGTGCGCCGCTGACGGAGGCTACAGCTTGAAGATCTACAAAGCAAAGCTCTACGTGCGACGCGTGTTGGTGGCGGACGCTGTAGCGTAAACGCACGAGAGAGCGGTGATAGAACACGGGCCCTTCGACTACCCGGTGAACAGAGTGGAGGTGACGACGTACGCCATCCCTCAAGGTAACAGAGATCACAGCTACACGCACTCCAACACAGGCCAGCTTCCCAAGTCGATGATGATTTGCTTCCTGGACCACGACGCCTTCAACGGTAGCTACACCAAGAACCCGTTCGAGATGAAGCATTACGACATCAGCTCGCTTCAAGTGATAGTGAACGATCAGAAAGTGCCGAACGACGCCTACGTGCCCGACTTTAAGACCAAAGCGGCCGTGAGAGAGTACTTGGCGCTACACACGGAAACGGGGATGTACGAGGGCGCGCGCTCCTGCGGTATTTCATACGATCAATTCCTGAACGGTTACACGGTGTTCCCCCTCGATTTAACCCCAGACAGATCGCACGACGGGTGTCGCGTGAACCTTATAAGAGCGGGTCAGCTGAGGGTGGAAGTCAGTTTCCGCTCGGCGCTACAAGCGACAACAACGGTGCTACTCTACTTGGTGTACGACAACGTCGTCGAGCTGACCCGAGATCGACACCCCATCACCGACTACCACATGAACTGAAGACAAGTCAGCGGTACTTAGCGTATCGTATGAACACGCTTGAAATAAGCAGAGTGTTGAAGGAAAACGTTCACACAAAACATCGTTTCCTGGGTGTTTTCTCTTGTGACACTATTCCGAAGCACCCTATCAAAGACACTTGTTTCGTGAGCAACACAGATCCGCAACATTTACCAGGTCAGCATTGGGTGGCGTTTTACGTGTCGAGCACGGGTGAAGTGTACTACTTTGATTCCTTCGGCTTACCGCCGCTGAGTGCGGAGTTCTTGTCTTTCGTGGAACGCTCTGCTCCGTTCAAGTGGCAAAGAAACCGCATTCAACTACAAGACACTTCTGCTGACACCTGTGGACCTCATTGCGTTCATTTCCTAATTGAAGCATGTCGAACAAGAAACCCCAAGAAGTGCGTCATGCGCATGAGCAAAATCCCAAAGCTGAGCGACCGGGCAGTGAGTCAGAAGCTATCGATGATGCTGTTGTGACGGGTTGTTGCGATGGCGGCCGTTTCATGGAGGCAAAGATTCTCTGCCTTGCCGAAATGGTGTTGGATTTATCCAAAGTCGTGCAATGTCTATTGGAGAGAAGTCGTCCGGGGTGTGGTGGTGCGAGTGACGGCGGCGTGAGACTTTGCAGCCTGTTGGGTTGTTGCAAATCGAAGAAGCAAGCTAAAAAAGCCTAAACTTGTGTGTTTTTTTGATTGAAATGAAAATAAAGAATAAAATGAAAAAAAAAGAAATTATCTTGTTGTGTTTTTATTTCTATATATAAGTTACATAACTTTTTTGTTTGTTTGTTTACAAACAGTCACGTGTCACGTGGTGTTGTTTACAAACAAGAGAGCCACGTGGTGTTGTTTACAAACAAACCCTAAGTAGGTCACGTTACCCTAGTTACCAGAATGCCGGCTTCTGATTGGCTGAGCCTAAGTAGGTCACGTGACGTAAGTAGGTCACGTTACCATGGTTACCAGAATGCCGGCCTCTGATTGGCTGAGAGCTTCTAAGTAGGTCAGTAGGTCACCCAGAATGCTGGCTTCTGATTGGCTGAGAGCCCTAAGTAGGTCACGTTACCATGGCAACGGGTCACGTGACCAAATGGCGGCCTCTGATTGGCTGCATGTCGATTGAGTAATAAACAGTAGTTAACTATAGTCCCGTTCCGATACATACTATACTACTAAGGCAGGTCATTTGATATGAGAATTAATGAGCACTTTTTTCTTAACCCTCGAAACAATAGGGAGTAAAAGAATAGTAGATTTATATTTACAAAAACATGTGTAAGATCATTACACTAGATTGTCCCCATGGACACAAATCCCATAAAGAAAAAACTATGTAGAAAGGAAAGTAGACCAGATCGGATGAAGAAGACTTGCTTTAAAGGGGTATTCCCACCACTCGCAGTTAACCACATAGAGAACTAGAACAATACTAGAATTGTGAGTGGGATACGCTAGGTGAACTAAACCCATACCTTCATCCTGCATTGTCCCCTCAGAAAAAGTTATGTTTGTTCATGACTCCACTCATTCGCTATATATCAACTGTGTGTCCAAGGGAAATCGTTTATTACCTAATCAAGTACTCCATCCACTACATGAGTCCGCTAGGTAATAAAGAAACAAATTAATAGGAGAAGTACATGTATTATACTTACGGCCTGTGTTTTCAAAGAGCACCTTGTCGTTAAGGCCGAGTCGGAGTTCAGGCATGCCTGTAAGATTAACCCGCATCTGTACCGTACCGTTAATCTCATTCCGTAACGTGTTTCCAGACGCACTGACCTGAAGATTTAAGACAGCTATGAATTAACCACATACAATTAATTAGGTACATGACATTTTGTATTATCTATAAACATGCCCATTTGGAAAACGATGGCGCCTGTAGGTTGCCTGTGCAAACTGACAATATATTTGGTAGCCACATCTAAAAGTTGATTTATCGTGAATACAGAAAAAAAAAGAATAAGTGGCCGTTACCTTAGTGTATAAATCCGTTCTAAAAGCATTAACACCTCTATGACTTAATCCGTTGTTCAATAATCGTTGCCTTTTGGCAGTTTATGCACGAAAAAGTATTAGCATTAAGTTACTGTGTCACTGCAGGGAAGGACTGTCTAAAATCATCAACATTCTTACTCGGTGTGTCCCTATACCCATCAAGGGTCGTAAAGGCATAAACTACCCAACGTGACTGTACAATCTGAGACTGAGTTAATCTTGCGTGATTTTGTTTTATCCAGCTGTTCCAGTATATTAAGTCACTAAATGATGGATAGTTTCACGTCTGGAGGACACAGCTGGTGGTGAGATGTGGCTACCTATAAAGGTTAGTACGTTGTATATGGGGGTGCTTGTATTTTGGAAACACCAACACGAATCCCCTGCATACTTTCACACTCCCTCTCCCTCTGGTCGTAGTTATTGCCTCTGTGACCTATACTAGGCCGTTGCCATGCAGCACCATTGACACCTTCCCTTCTACCATTTCTCACGACTTCTTTTCCAACTTCTAATTCCCTATTTCTGCCTCTCTGCACACTTTCCATAGTGTCTATTCTATGATTTACTTACTCCCTCTTGAGTGGTGCCTAACCCCATCGACCCCTTACCATTTAAGGAACGTGTAGATCATGTACGTTAATTAAAAATAAATACAGTTATATATATATATATATATATATATATATATATATATATATATATATATATATATATATATATATATATATATATATATATATATATATATATATATATATATATATATATATACATACATACACATCCCTATTCCCTAGCAGTATTACAGACAGCCCATCTTCGTATAGCTCCGACCAGCCCGTACATTATTAAACAGCCAATGTCTGACTACACCTCCCCCTGTTCCTCCCCGGCTGTGCCCTGCCCCACCCTTCTGACGCCACAGTAACACTCTACGAGTGGTATTCAGGGAATGGCTTTTGGCATGGTCTCAGCGCACAGGGGCGAGTAAGTAGTATAGGGCGTCGGGGGTCTGCACCAGGAGACATGCATAATGTAGGGCAATAACACCTGGTGAAACCTGCTCCGCTCACCACCGTGCCATGGTTTATGTGAACAGGGAGTTAGAAGTGGGTTAATAGTCTTGTGTATGACTTACTGAATGGTAGGCACTTTTAAAGGTTTAGATCTGATACAACATATATATATGTATATTTGACATTAACACGGCCAAGGAGGTAGAGGTAGACGCCATAAGGATCAAGGTACTAGGCACTTGGAGATCACAGAGGTATATAATTATACCGATACACATACACTGATACATGTACAACGTAATATATTATGCATTTGTCGTCTAAGTTGTTGATTAACTATGCGTAAGTAGTTGCATTATCCTATCTCGAATAAAGGTATGTATACCATACCTTATCCCCCTTGTAGAAGATAGTCGTTATGACATACACATAGGAAAAGTAACAGGAGTAAAATAGCCAGTCAGTCGGTGAGCCATGACTGCATATAAGCGTAAGAAAAGAACTAGCACGTTGGGTCAATACTATACCTGTACGCCTCCAATGAGTCACCAGAGACAGCAACGGGAATTAAAAACGTTACCGCGCTGAAGCACCAACACAGGAGCAAATGGCCCATCATGGGTGTCATTAACTCCCATCCTCGGACCTAAATCGGACCGCGAGGACAGCGATTGGGCCTATTTCTGGGGGCCGGGAGACGGGGAGTGGGAGAACTGATGGTGGTGTCGATAATGTAGGACATCTGTGGGTGAAATAAATACGAGCAGTGGTGATGAGTAGTAGCCCTACGAGCAGCTCATTGACTGTGAGTCCCGCCAGGAGGTGCCCCAGGCACTGAGCTGCTCACTGCATCTGTAACGGCTCAGGTCGGAGCAGCTCGTGGTGTAATTGAGTCTATTAAAGAAGGCCTCAGGGGGAGGCCGTGGCGTTGTGAGGGGGCAGGGGAAATGGGGGAATATGATATTGGAGTACGGGGGAGTGGTGGAGGATGGATAGAGGCAGACAGGCGAGAAGATAGATGCAGCATAGATCAACGGGGAGGTGGAGGAAGCAGTAGGAGGGAGAGAGGAAGGGTGGAAGGGAGTGCAGCGCGACATACAAGTCATTAGTAATTGATGGGAGCAGGATGGATCGAGGCAGAGAGGGATGCCATAGGGTAGGATAGACGCTTAAACCCAATGTAGAAAGATGAAATTACAGCAGCCTTTCGCGACTTATAGAAAGTCGACAGCAGAAAAGAAGGATATTATACAGAGGGAATGATTGACAGATTTAATGATGGGGATAAGGAATGGACTAGACTTTTAATATCAAAGAATTTTAAGCCTGGAGGCAAGAACAAAGTGGGCATACTAAAGACGGGTAGCGAGTAAGAGGGCTTTGCTCCAGGCGTTATACTTCTCCTCCAGTATCCCCCCACCCCTACCACCTTAACCCGAGGGATGAGGACGATCACCATTTGAAAGGTTGACGATCAATCATGTCATACTCCTGAGTGGAGGGGTATAGACACAGGAGGAGTGACGGCAGCGGGGAGCAGACTGCCTGGAGTCTGTTTGTAACCACCAGAACCAAACCCCCTGGAGCAGCGGCACCGCTCAGTACTGTGATAACCTTCCGCGGCGCACCACCCCGCCACCCGATCACTTCTTGAGGGGAAGCAGTGTATAAATCCGCGCTTTGATAACGTCAGTCTAGAATAAAATATGGATCCTACTTGTCAGGCGTAATGATTCCTTAGGCAGGACTGCGGGACAGGCAGCTTCCTTGATGGTGGACTTTGTCTCTGAGACAGGCTGGACACGGATGTCAGGTGACTGAGTGCTAGACAGTGCAAGGTGGCAGGGGTGAAGGGCCGGGGAGAGGGAGTGCCAATATATGGGGTGGAGCTGTGTATAAAGACTGGGGGAAGACATTTAGAGGGCTATTGAGTATTACTTTTTGTAAATACAAGATCTCCTATGTTCAATCATTGGAAGGCCGTATTCAATGCCCTCCATTGAATAGAATGTGGCCGTATTCAATGGGCTAAGGAAATTGGTCTTTCCTTCATTAAATGGCTTCAAATGAAAAAATAAATGCATATGCCAACTACATTGATACCTCTCTGATCTATTTCACTCGTGGGGGCTGAGGCGCATCCCACTCAGCACTTGAGTAAATACATCTGTGCACCAGAGCACAGGGTTCTAATCACACTTATCATTGTAACACTATGACAGCTATGATAGCTGTTTCACACATTCCTCACATTTTTACACCTTTCTCCAATGTTTCCAGACGGCTGCTATATTTAGGGTACCCTTTTCTATGACGAGACATAAGGCCTCTCAAAAACAAGTTGTTACTCATCACCAAGGACCGAGAAATATGACGAGGGAGTCTTTTTTTAAACTCACGGGCTAAAAATTGGCCAAAAAAAGTTTTCCTCAAAACCTGATTTTTATGATGCGCGCGGGGATGAGAAACCATTTTATTTTTTGAGTGGCCTAATCATTCAGGAACCATGCAGTAACTCACAGAGGGCCTTCCTTTCCAAGTAAACCCATATGATTAAAGATACACCTTTTCTATCATGGGGTTTAATGATGGGAGTCGAGGATTATGGGGTGGGTGGTGAGAATGTCGCCGGGTGCAGTCAGGGTAGCTAATCCCCCAAGCTTACTGAGGATCAATGTGGGGACTGTGGGGTAGGTCTGGAGGACCAGGGGCAGGGTGCCACATGGGCTGGGATGTCTGGGAGTGGCTCTGTAAGTGCTACATTATAGGGACATGCTTAACCCTTTAAGGAAGGCATAATGTCCTAATGTGTCATGCACTTGGTCACCATGATGCATACATGCAGTCCTGGTAAGTAACTCGCTGATGCTGTATCGGTGCATCTTGCAACCCTTTGGGGGTGTATCAACAATGAAGGGTCGGTACGATGCTTGAATTCAGCCTTGGCGGGTTACTTGCCACGGCTGCAATCATGCATCATGGCGACCAAGGGCATAATGCCCTATGCCGGCTTTAAAGGGATTTATAAGTGATACTGATTGAAGTTGAGGGCTGTTGTAGGTATGTTGCTTGTACATAGCCAGACTTGTTCCTAGATTTTAGCATTGCTCAGCGCTATATATGTATGTAATATAAGCCACGTGCATGTCGTATCAATTCCTACCCCGTACTTATGTTAATGTAATTCATATAATGTCAATGCATATAATGATTGTATATAAATGATAGTCAACACGCGAGTTGCAGATGTGTGTCATTTGTCATATACACACTGGCAAGTGCCCTTACCTAGTTTTATTCAAACAATTTTTTGAACGAATAAACTGAACTTGAACAATAAGTAAATTGAACAATTGAACCAAAAGCCAAAAAATGGCGGATTGTGGCAACATAAACAGTGGTTGCCAGGCTGGAGAGAGTGCTCCCTCTGTTGAGGAGTGAGGGAACTACTCCTACCCAGGTGGCCTATGGCAGTGGAGCCCCCTGGGGAGAGTCCTGAGGATTAACTGGGTCCATTGATACGGATATAAAGGGGCTTTATATATTGAATCAATTCCTACCCCGTACTTATGTTAATGTAATTCATATAATGTCAATGCATATAATGATTGTATATAAATGATAGTCAACACGCGAGTTGCAGATGTGTGTCATTTGTCATATACACACTGGCAAGTGCCAAGGCGAAGCTCCCAAGCGTGTTAAGAGATGGTGCCCTACTTGGTCATGGCATGACTTGGCTCCTTGAGCTTAAGTAGGCATGTGTCCTCCTCTATAAGTGACGTTCTAGCAATAATTGACGCCACAAGTACATCTTGCTGAATGCGCACATCCAGCGGTGTTTTCAGATACTGTCTCACACAATCACTAGACCAGTCTCCACGAACTTTAATATCCTCGACCGGTACTCCTATCATCCCCAGATAGGTACTACCTCCTCTCCGTAATGAATGGGAGGAGAAGTCCTCCTGGTTGAGGCCGGATCTCTTGCATACTAAGTTTAGGGTGTCCTGGTAGGCCTTGTATGTCATACCTTCACTCCCATGGGGGCCTGGGATCAGGAATAGAGGTGCCCCCGGTGGGGCAGGCATTTGGCTTATGTGCTTTTCTAACCATGCTACTGCACATAGCCTTCTGTCTCCCACACGTGATACTGGGATCATCAACTCCCTTTGTTTGTATTGGATCGTCTTTGACTTCTTCACACACACCATCATCCCCCAGTCGTGGATGGTCACATCACTCCTCAGCAGTGTGGCCGTTGACACAGTTACATGCTGCTTCCTCAGCAGAGCTCTGAAAGCTAGCAAGAGCGCTGCATTAAAGGCTATATGTCCTGGGTTACTGGTGAGTTGCTCGCCAATCTTGATTAAGTGATGTGGCAGGATGGGTGCAGCCTGCCTGACCTGGTCTCCCAGGGTCCTTCTGGCACCCCTGAGTGCAGCATATACATTATAGTCTTTGTAATCCACTTCGGGCTGGCCGATGGATTCTAGAAATTTTGAGAGGGCGCTGATGTATCCTTTGATGGATGAATACTTGAGCGACCTAGAGAGGTAACTGATGTAGAGTGCCACCTGTTTGGGGGAACAGGGGACAGGTGAGAGGTAGTCCTTGAACTCCTTACAGAACTCGTTGTACTTTTCCATCTGGGAAGCTCTTGTCTCCTTTGTTGCCTCTGCGTAGCAGCTTGCCATCAGCTCATCACATCCATCGTTTAGCTCTCTCCACTCTGGAAAGGAGAGAATAACTCTGAACAACACATCAGCCCATCTTTGTCAGCTTGGCGGATCCTCTCTACTGAGGACTCATCACACAAGCGGCTCAGACTGTCACAAATGATATTATCTTCACTCTTAATGTACACAGATTTTATGTCCAGGTTTCTTTGGACGGCATGCCAGAATATTTTCCGGAGCCACCCCATTGATGTTTTGTTCCCGCTTTTCCCACTCCTTAGTGCAGCGACCACTTGCGTATTGTCAGAGACCATGCACACGCTCATGTTGGTCCATTGGTCACCCCACTTTTCCAGTGCTACTAGGATGGGCCAGAGCTCAAGCACATTTATATTATCATCCGCCGCAGGAATTTGTGGAATCTCTCCCTGGTGGTGGTCAGGGATTCTGATGGCAGCGTCCTTCTTAACGCCTTTCCATTTAGCGGCTAGCCAGTCTCCTCCATGAATCACCCCGTAGCCCCAGGAGGTTGAGGAATCGCTGTAGGTAGAGGTCATTGGTGCCGAGCTCCCCAATATATGGGCTGCCCCGTTAAACTCATGGGCAAACTCGAGCCACCATTCAATGTCTTTCTTCATCTCCCCAGCCACCCTAACTTTGTGATGTGGTTTTTTCAGAGCTTTTAGGGTGTCATACAACCTTCTGCAGAACACCCTGCCTCCTCTTACCACCTTACTGGCATGGGCTAGGTAGCCTGTGAGCTTCTCGAGTGTCTTTTTTGTCACTTTTTGCTTTCGGTTTACTGCTTCTAAGCTCTCCATCATCTTGTCCATCTTATCCATGGGCAGCGACAAATTCATCTTCACGCTGTCCACTATAATTCCCAGGAACCGGGTTGTTGTGGATGGGGATGAGAGCTTTTTAAAGCTTATGTCAAAACCGAAAGCCAAAAAATGGCGGATTGTGGCAACATAAACAGTGGTTGCCAGGCTGGAGAGAGTGCTCCCTCTGTTGAGGAGTGAGGGAACTACTCCTACCCAGGTGGCCTATGGCAGTGGAGCCCCCTGGGGAGAGTCCTGAGGATTAACTGGGTCCATTGATACGGATATAAAGGGGCTTTATATATTGAATAAACCCACTAGCATATCGACCACTGCTATATATAGTGTACTGGCGTCTACTGTATGCCCGATGGAGCTGTGTGACAGACGTTATAACATGTTTAGACTGGAGATATTACCAACATCGATCAACTGATCCAACAGTAGGGAAATGGCAATGCTAAGATATGTTCCAGAACCCGCATCTTAAACATTGACTGACTCAATAATAATCTATGGTATACTTATCGGCATATCGACCTTCTCAATAGCATATTAGCTCTTCCAGAGAATTGACAGACTCTGAGTCTTACTTGGTACACTTACCATGAAGCGGATTGACTGACTCTATGATACGCATACAAGCAGATTTAGTCACACCTACCAGCACATTGACCGACTCTACCATATGGCACAGCTACCAGCAGATTGGTCAACTCTACGGTATGCCACACCTATCAGCAGATTGGTCAATTACATGGTATGCCACACTTACCACGAGATTGACCGACTCTAGGATTATGTCACACTTACCAGCAGATTGACCGACTCTATGACGTCGAGGAAGACTTCATTCTTCTTGTACTCTATTCCCTCAGGCCGCCATGAGACGGCCGTGGTGAGGGTGGACGGGGGCTTGGGGGCCACCTCCATCCGGTGTCCCTCCTGTGTGATATACCTGAGGTAGATAAAACGGATACAGTTCAGGACCGACAACATTTAAACAGGTGGAATGCTGAAATACTGAATCAGTCATTTACTAGTTACCTAGGAGGCACCATGATATTACCTTGTAATATTATTTAATGTAAAATATTATTTAATGTAAAATAATTATATTTGTATGGATGCACATTATAACAGATGTATACGAGACTGACATTATCGAAATGGAGAAAGATTCAACATAGTTGTAATGGCTCTTTTTTTGTGAAATGCCATTGTAGTTGATTATAGAATATTTAGATATGAGTCGAGTATTTAGAGCACGGCTGATTGAGATGTGGCTTCGGCAGAACCTGACCGGGTCTTTGATTTTGATATGCACCGTATAATCTATACTTTGAACACTCTTTTATTATACACCATAATGGACATGATTATTGTTAGCTCGATCATCGTTTCTTGATCCACAAAGAGCTGATTTTGTTTGTTATTGTCTTTCTAAAATTGTTTTATTATATCTCCCTTGTGCACGTGCAATATTCATAATTAGGTATGTTTTGGTCGGTTCATCAGCCTCATTATTAGTACACTTTTGTGGCCATTGCTTCTCCATTGTTGATCTAATAGCACAGAATAGACAGGTGCATTCCAGGTTAATGAACAGGGCTATCTTAATTAAGAAGCCATATCTATTGATTTTTTTTGGTATTGGAACACGCCCACTGACATAGGTCTAACGAGATGTGGTAAGCAGAATTGATGCCGCGGCCTAGCAATAAAATAAAGATGTACGCCTACTGAAATTGACATAATTATATCCAAAGAATGTGATATCCTTGTCCGACGGTCATTTTCATTCTAAATAGATATCTATTTGAAGTATAATATATTAACTGATTAAGGCATGATTCATGATGAACCAAATCCAAACGACACAGGAAATCAATAGCTAATAAAGGTCAGAGAATGGAGACTGATGGAGTTCAGTGCGTTGGCATCCAGCCTAGTGGATCAAAGACATGGGGAAAGATGTTCTCAGAGATACATTGTAGCGATTGGGGTAGTTTAGTGGGGAGGCAACAGGAAGGTACTTAGTGACCCATATTCACAGGATGTACTCGATACAGACGTCACATTAGCTACAAAGGGATAGAAAAGGCAGTCCATCTGGATACCTCTCTCAATGGCCCTCTCTAAGAACACTCTTTTATATACCATCATCTTATCTCCTTAATGTAGGCTTCTCTGCCTCCTCTTCCGCCATTTACTCTTTCACTCACCTACTCAACGACTCCTCATTCTCTTGTATTAACTCACTTTTTCCACTCACTAAGCTACTTTCCACACTCATATTTCATGGGCGTCTGTACCTAATATCCCTTAGTTCTGGAGGTACATATTGTCCAAGCATGGGCAATATGGAACACCATTTTGATCAAGACTACATTTAGATTAAATTACAATAGACCTCTTGAGAAAATTTCAGTTTTAGTGCAAAGTTTGCATGAAGATGGAATGTCAAGAACATGTTTCAAAGCGTAAATTAGTGGTTGCCATGGAAACATGGTTTTACAAAAAGCCAATTGATGAATGAGATAACAATGGTTTTTATGCTGAAAACAACATGGAAATACTTTGCCGAGATCAATAGCTGTGATCAAATGCTGGAGGAAGTAATGGATTACTGGAAAATTCATGAAGTCAATTGTTCAATTTGTCATTTTCCCATGGCTGTATCCTAGTATCCTAGTCAGCTACCGATGTCACTTTATATGGCACACTGCATTTTATGATTACCAAAACATGTGTCAATAAATCATGTGCAGTCACTAGACCATAAGACCCACGTCCCTCAACGGACCTCCATCTAGACCATTGTATCTTGCTCGTTTAGGCATAATCACATGATATAGATCCCCGTGTAAAATAAAGACCATGCCTGGTCTAAATAATCCTTCAACCAACCTTTGCATTTCTGTTTGATGGGAGGTTATCAGTCGTTATACTCACATGATAGATTCTTATGAATCTACCAATGAATTATTATTTATTATACTAGAAATTGATCGAAATGTAACGCTCTTATATCACATAAAAAACATACTATGTAGCATGAGAATGGGGAAGAGGCGATATTTTAAAACATCATACATTGCATTTCGTATTCAGCTATATTCCAGAATAGTATGGAGGTGGTATTGGATAGAACATAGCTTGTATACTAAATTATTCAGATGGAATTGGTGGGAGTGGTTTTATCTGAAGTGGGCATGAAGTGACGGTGTTATTGAGCGGTGTTTCATGGCAGATCATCTCCATTGTATTTCACACAAGGATTTGGACATGATGTCAATGGAGTGGGGATGGTGTGTCTGTTACATAATTCTGAACTGATTACAACAACCTTTGTGTAGTCACGAAATGCTCTACTGCGTGAGCTTATACTATAAGCCTGGGTGAACGAAATCCCCATCATGATTGCCAGATTGGGGGGGTTAACTTAAAGAAACATCATATCCCTTGCTTTAGTTATAATATGTGATGCTTCTATAAACCCATTACTAATGGATTGTAATCCAGCTCATGATCATTCAATATGACATGACCGGGGAGAGGAACATTAGTGTAGGTCACGTCACAAATGTAGTTTTATACCATTAATACATATCCTCTTTTTTAAGGATTATTGGTTGATCTGATTGACACACCCACGTTTCGATACAACATATTAATTAACCTCAAATCCTGACAGCATCAACAATAATGCAGATGCTATCCTTTTATTGTAACGACATTATGTGGTTTCATTGATGGCCACCGTCCACTGGGCTCTAATCGGCCGAAGTTATATAGGAAATGTATGGGCTTAGTCGGCCGAGGTTCCCCAATGGACGGTGGGCATTATCATCTGTAGATTGTGATAATGGGGTATCCTCAATTTCAATAACGATAATGGTGTTTGTACTTACTCTTGTAGGATACTTGTGTCTGTAGTTTGTGGGTAACCAAAGTCCATTAGCTCGTCCAATAACTCGTAAATTATAATGAAGTTATCACGAATACTCTCCTCCTCTATCACTTTGATGTATTCTTCCAGGACCTAGAAAAGAAATAAATAAGAAGCATATTGTATTTATAGAAGACATATAAAAAGATTTTGTGCGAAGAAAAGGGAGCCAATAGATTTATTTATAGTCCTCCATGCATCGACCCATTAAGCAGAGCGATTGCAGATTTGCTTTTGGAAAAAAGATCCGAGGGGCAAAAATGACATCGCTATCTATATGCAGAGAAAGGCTCCCACTTTAGTTCCCGAAGGGAATATAATCCAAGTTTATGAGCCTATGAAAAAGGCATTAGGCCTAAAAAAAAAAAAGGTGTGTTTCCAGTAACATGCCCCTAGAGCACAGACCCGGCCGGTCGTATTTTTTTTTTTTTTTTTTTTTTTTTTTTTTTTTGGTTTACTTTCCCGGAAGGCCTGTAGGGCCTAAGTAGCTCTCGTTTAAAGGGCGATTTAGTTTCAGTTTTTTTTTTTTTGAAGTTTCTTACCCTTGGCTCAATAACTGCAATAGGCTAATTTGAACCATTGGAGGTGGGAATTTGAAAAGGGGGGGGGTCTAACAAACATCAAATCATGGAGAAGCATTGTGTCGCGACTTGCTGTTTTTGTCATTGTCCTTGAAAAAAGTGGTGCGGGCGAATTTTTTTTTTTTTTTGAGGGAAAATCTCTTTTTTGTAGAAGCTCAAATTTCCGGCCTCCTCGAGATTAAAAAAAACCTCAAATTCTTTTTTTTAAATCCATTTTCTCATAAAATGATGCGGGCGCTGTCCGTAGACACTTTTTTTCTTTTAAAAAGAAAAAATTGTATTTCCGAAAAGGTGGTGCGGGAAAAATAGTACTTTGGGTGCATAAAATATTTTGGTCATCCAATATTTTGGAAAACTGATTATATTACAATTTTTGCTCTAAAGTCCTTAATAATTGTCCGATTTGCAAGCCATAAAAACTGGCATGTGGCAAAAAAAAAAGAAAAAAAAAAAAGAGCCAATCCTGCTTGGGTAGACCCGGTCGGGTGACTGGAAACAAACCTTTTTTTTTTTTTGGCCTTATGGAAATAAAACCAATCGAAGCTGACAAAAACATATGTGATTTAGTAGAATTGGGTCTTGGATGCTTTGTAAAGCCATATGTCCTGACCATGTTTGAATGGGTAAAGACAGATCGCCATGCATGTTTTATTCAAGTGCATGATTTAAATAACGATAACATTTCCCTGGTAAAACCTACATAGAGAATAGCCTAGTTCAACAAGATCATGATATTAAACCTTCACTCTTTACCACACAAGAGACCCTTTGTAAACCAAGAGCCCTGCTCCTCATGCCACACATCAATGCAGTGATGCTCGGCAATATAAATTCCACCATTGCATTAAGGAGGAGAAATATGGATGATACATCAATATGTTCCGTTAAACTGTGAGGAATTATCACACTACTTATGCATCTACTGTTGGACTAGAACTGAAAGACCTTTAACGTGTCTTGCCGACTGGAATTGACGAGGTAATAGGAGCAGTTTGTTAGGGTAAAGTTTGCTTTGTAGAAACTCGTGTCTGTATTCTGTGTGTACATTCAATCTCCATTGAAACATCACAGGTAGGGTTTTAGAGGTAGGACTATTTCTGAAATGCCAATAAAAATGCCTCCAAAAGAATCAGAATCTGCCCTGTCCCCAAACGACGGCAAAATGAGCCATCAAATACATACATTATCTCGAGCAGCCAGGACTCGTGGTTGAGTAGGGTGAAGGGTGGAGGGTTGCAGGCTTCAGAGTTGAAAGGGATGTGGGATCCTGTATCTTTACCCTCCGCCTTGCACCCTACACAACTCTAGCACCCCTCCCACCCTCCACCAAACCTCCAATGTCACCCCATATACCCCACCAGCGGTCACAATGTATTAGCCTCCAGCTTACCTCGAACTGGCCAAGCGCTGGAATTGATAAACCATTGGGACTGGGAGGGGTTAGAGAGTGAGGTAGAGGGGGCTGATGTTTTTCTTTGTTCCCACTGGACCATTGGTCCCCAGGTCAGGGAGAATACTGTGTTATCAGGACAGAGCAAGGAGGGATCATTCCTTTTCTTCTCCAGCTCACCAAGGAGGGGTGTCCTTGTGCGGCATGGATCGATTGAGGCTGAAGAATCGACGCAGGAGGAATCTCCGACATGCCAATAGGGTAGGCACTGTGCATGAAGGAGAAATGGGTTGTGCTGGATATTGGCTAGGGGTATAGGGGAGAGGGGTAGGGTGGGACGATGGTCAAACAATTACATGCTTTGTAGATTCGGGTGTGATGCATGTTGACATGTTTTGTTACATTGGCATAGAGCCTCTGTTTGTTATTATGAGACGACTCTACTGAAATACAGAAGTGCCTTAATGATGTCACCCATATTCTCTTCAATGTTATATTTAGAATTGTATTTAATCCAATAAATATTATTCTGAAAATATAATTCACATCATGCTATATCTGCTAACATTAAAATCTCAATCCAGAGCAGCTGGAGAGATGTGTATATACGGCATAGGATGCCTATATATCTACTGTTTTTAGAGAATATTATAGTCCCCCTTGTGCGATCGGCATTTACATTACGCTTACGTAAAATATGCACACAAAGATAGCCCAAGGGTTTATCCTATCTTTTGTGGCAATCCTCTTCTCTCTTTTCCCTTGAATATACTTCTAAAGACTAGTTTTTGTGTCCGGCATAAAAGAGGAAGGTCAGAGAAAAGTCTCAGTGCCGAGCCCACATATACCTCAACAGTATCATTTTACTGCAGAGACTGTATGGAATACCATCGTCACTGAATAGATATCTATTTCAGCCTGAGGTTATTCCTTTTATATTATAATTGTTTAGCCAAGGACGTTTACATACATAATGGCAGAAATCATAGCACTGAGAGTTAACTAGTAAAGATATCTTCTAGGAAAGTGCATAGCTATACGGTACTGGGGGGTATACTTTATCCTTTTCATTATTGAAACATAAAACTTCTATAATTTGTTTCATCCAAAGTGTCTTGCAGTATATTCATTCCCATCGGTGAAACAATCAGTGTACCCTCTATATTCGTCTGTCATCCAATGACAGCTGCTTCTCCTGAACATTATTTAGCCTTCTTTGAAATCACGATTAGCTGTTGCTTATTCATTACTTTAAATGACTACCAACAATACATACGATTATATCAGGCGAGATATGATACCTAATTCCTATTATGTCCCAGCTGTGGAATCCAGAAATGTTGTGATTTAAGACTTATTAGACTCCATTTGCTTTTTAGTAGCGACAAATATTTCTCAACAAGTTATGGTGCCTCTCCCCACCCTGGTACACTGGTTTGTCATGAACCGTCTCGTTTATCACATAGATTAATGGACAGGGGCAATATAACCTATTGTTGGTCGATTCCAGACGCATTGGGAGGAAGGAAGGGACTCAACTGTACATGCTATATGGGAGCCACAGGAACCATATATTAATGGGATCACTTAGCTTTCGTTGCAGGTCTGGTGTGTCTTTGTCCCATGAAGAGGGTGTAAGCTATAGTACACTGAATCGTGGTACTTTAGCTTGAGGTAGGGCTAGGAATCGGGCAGAGGATCTATAGTGATTCCCCCATTGTCTAGTTTACATAATATTGATTTCCATTGAAATCCCAAATGCTACAAATACCATTCAAGGCCTCTCATTGCACAAATAATTCACCACATATTTAGATCTTATAATGGTATAAATACATCTATTTGTACACCTGCACATAGAGAGTTGTGATCGGCGATTGAAGTCAGAGGCATACAGGTGCTTTGAAAAAAACACCAGAAACTGCACCCTCTAGTAGAAAAAGAGCAAAAGGTCCAGCAGAGATCTATACATTTTAGCATAACCATCCTGACCTTCAATAACTGAATGTTTTCTAGGCAACCATCATGCACACATACTTAACCCACACACCTGAACCCAAGCTATTTTCAGAATTCTCATTCTGTCCGTATCTGTCACTGCACGCTCCTTTGCTTACCAATGCTCTGCACCATTGGTTGGATCAACATCATGTCTCCCCCACCCCCGCCTTACTGTTTATTCCTCCACTCCCACAGGCATGCTCGGTCAATATGATGTTAAAATATTGGTTTTGAAAGTTGCTATTCTGATTTAATTTGATGATATAACAACACAACCAGACTGTGGACGACAGACCCAATATTCTATTCGTCATAACTATTTATAATCATGGAGTGGGAGGTAAGGATTACATCAGGCATGGAAGCATATCAATGGGATTGGAATTAGAATATTCTGCTTTAGAAATTTCATTGGTTTGATTTCCCTGTGTTCTAGACCCGGAGCAATAACACCCAAATTGACATAGACATATTAAATTTTCGAATCCGTATTGGATCAAGGATATTAGATTTAAAGTTTGCCTCACCCATGTAGGTGTCAGCCTTCTGGCTGATGTAGTCCAGACTTTTCACTTGTACCACACTACTAATCACAACGATGGGCAGAAAATGCTGTGTCAATTACCAAAATGGCTCTCAATTGTGCTGATAAGCCCTCAGTCATCCCTATCTGTGGATTGTCTGTGACCTACTATGGCATTCATTACCGATATGCCTAATGGACCCAGTATTGAGGGGGCGGCATGGGTCGAAGTGAAAGGACAATGAGCAAATACAAGAGCACCTATGATATTCGTGTGCCTACCTGTTTGTACATACTTTATTAATAGCTTGATGTGGATAACCCTCATAACAATGAACCTCCATATATGCCTTCCAGTTATATAAAGAAACTGAATATTATATGATGAAAGTTAAAATCAGTATACAATGCGATGGCCAAGTTGAATTATGCCTGTAAACCAGGTGAGTCAGATCAATAACTGAATGGACAGTCCATCCCTCATTACTATACCAAGCAGAGACGTCACATTAGATTATACCTATTAGCATAATATTATGGTAAATATTTGAGATAGCAGTTGTGATCGAACAGCTATATCTGTATCCTGAACTAATAGGCATAGAAAACACGATAGAACTGATGTCCTTAGACGTATAATATTATTTACATGGTACCCTATAGCCTATTCACTCATCAGGCTGAGGTCCTGTTAAAACATGTGCTTGCACTACTTGCACCGCAGTGATGTGAGGACGTTTATAAGTTGCTTCCAAATAAGGCCTTTACTTATAGCAACTATACAATTCGCGTATTGAAGACCACAAATATAGTACTGTGCCCGACCTGCCACCTCCTGACCATGACGAGCAGCTAACGATTGTGCCTGTGTACAATAGCTATCACCAACTGCTCAGATAGAGGTAGAATCGATCTGATCACTCTGCCTCAATAGTAGCAATTAATCTTTAACCCTAAATGAGCAACTTGCTGAGTAACTAGCTTCACCACCTTAACCATCATAGTAAACCTCTACTTCTATCTATAGTGTATAACGACATAGATCTGATCTCCAGCCAATGCCTTACATCATCTAAGGTCAATAGGACAAGTGCGTTACAGTATAGGGAGCAACTCACCTCACTGTAATGATTACTTCCAGCTGGAGGTGTGTAATTATTGATTTTCTCATTTCTGTGCACAGGGGGTTTGTCTTCTGATTTAGCCTTTCACAAGGGATTTGCCCTGACCAACAGATTCGTTCCCACTTCACAAGGCATAATCTCCTCATGTGAACATCATTAAAAACATTTTTAGCACCAAAATGAGTATCTATAAGCAAAATTATTTTGTATAAGGAATTGTGTGACAGATAGATGGATCATTGCCTTTGTTGCATGTTATTGATTGCATAGTCTCTAACTGAATAAATAGACAGATATAATCAGATGGAACAATTGGGGCATGTGTGATTCTTTTGAAATTGAAAGGAACTCATGTAGGATATGGCTGTATAATGTCGTGGGCAGAGGGGTGGAAGAGGGGGCAGTGTAATAATGATTCCTTCCTACAATAGGGCCGATGCCTTGTTGCTCCTTAAACACTATGGTACTCTGGGCATTATATAGAAGAGGTGGATTTGAAAACTGCCTTGCACACACAGTGCTTAGAATTCAATTCAAAACTTAAATCCCTCAAGGCACCTCTCTATTTCACCCTTGCTATATCCATCCCTAGCAACCTCGGGAGTAACTCCCTTCAATCCGTATTGCCCTACCGATCTACACAGAGTAGCTCACAAAGGAGCTTCCAGCCAGCAAACAGATCAAAAAGCTGGGAATTGGATATCGATCTCCTCTGCCTGCAGAGGTCGATACTTGCTCAGGTGGTCTGTGTACCTACCTGACAGACCTAGGGGTAGGGTTGGCAGAACATGCAGAGGTAAGGGAGGCTTATATTGAGAGAGGAGGGGCATGGGGCAGAGTGGGTGGGTGAGCGAAAGATTGGATTTATAGTGCAACATATATCACATAGGTTCCTATCTGCAATAATAAATACACGTGTATTTCCTATCAATAGGAATAAGTCTATGTACTGGAAAGCAGTCAAATAGAAATGAAGGCGAGATATATATACTGCCTAAGACAGAAAAAATAGAGCTAGACATATAGACCAAGAGATCAAGGGATAGATCTCGACCTTTCAGAGAGCCAGACATACAGAAAGAGATAGATAAAAAAACATAGACCTGTGAGGAAGTTATTGAAGACATGGATGTGGATAGAGAGATCACAAGGTAAAGAACTGGAATTAATGACAGGACAGCGATTAAAAGATGAGGAGAATGACACAGGGTGGGATGACAAGGCAAATAAGGTTATTTGATGACAAAGGCCTGATCAGGTGCAGTGTTATTGAGATGATTAAAATGTACCACAGCCATGTGGTTTATTAATTGCCTCTGAACCTGATAGCACATGTCTCAGATGTTATTGAGATTGTGGAGTTACGGGTTTTATCTGTTTCCCTCTTAATTGATTCATATGATTAAATTGAGGTTCAATCATACATTGGATCTATAATGTTATCATTGTATACATATATGATTATTGTAATGCATTAAATACTACTCCAGTGAATAGCAGATTCATAGAATGTGCTTAGTCATTTGTTTATCGATCAGTATATATATTCCGATGAAGGTGTAACCGATCTAAAACGATTCTAAAATTATATATCCGCGGGAAACGACTTGATACGGGCTTGTCCCTATTTTTATGTTCTAAAATAGATAACAAACTTGCAGTTTGCACGAATATGCGCATGGAATAGGCCCGGAATAGGCCTTTACCTTTATACTAACAACCCCTACTAACCATCTCCAGCACAGCACGCTCAGTTTTGGCCTGTGCCTACAGGTTATCACCAATTCCCCCTGCTTAAACCTTTTTAAAGGCAGCTTCATTGAGTCCAATACATCAAGGCTATAAACCACTTTGGTACGTCAGTCAATGTTTGATGACAGTTACTCCACTGAATCAAGGAACAAAAACATCAACTCCCACAAAGGTTATCAAAGCATTGGTACAACACCAGAAAATGGATCTTCCTTAGTACTCTGAGGCGGCCTTTCATTCTCAGATAGATATGCTGCTAATGTACTCATAATTAGGTTCACACCAGCCTCATCCCATGGGAAGCAAAGGCCCAACAAAAGCCTTGCACTAAATCAAAGTTGCCACCTTGTTAATTTGGCTATCATTCACGTCTTGGAAGTGCAACGAGGCTGAAACCCTCTGGGTGCCTGAAAGGAGTGGTCATTCTTTAACAACGAGAGGGTAGGGTCGGGGTGAGGGTGTTGGATTTGGGCCCTTGAGAGGGGGGTGACAAAAGAACGTTCAGTCACCCCATTTAAGCAAAGATGTCAGCGCACGTCTATAGCTAGCAGCCACGATGAATTTGGATCGTGGGGGGGGGGGGTTAACATATTTTGATTTCTCTCACGGAGTTTATAACTTTGGCTTATGTCGGAGGTAGGAGCTACATGTAACTAAAATTATGTTTATATGTTTTCCTTCATCTTTACGTTAGTTCTAGTTCAGAGGCGCAGGCACCGAATGACCCTGACAGGAAGGTTCTGGGGATGTGTATAGTGATCAGTGGTTTTATCGACCTCTACAATAATTCCTAATTAGCGCCTCTTATAACTCCAAGGGATATATTAAATGCTGGCATCTCCAATGCTGGTAATCAATACGCAATGATCTCCACCTTTGAGACAGGAGTATATACCGTAGCGTAGGAAGCTTAATAATGGTGTCGTTCTTATGGGATAAGGTGTGCCCCTAATCACTTAATCACATTGCTAGGAGGCTTTACATTAGAATATCTTCTTGGAGTTGCTTTCATAAGAGTTTCATAAGTAATTGGTATGCGTTTTGTCCAACTATTTGTCAGCCCCATGGTATGTACAAGGGAGCAGCATGCAAATGGAACCCAGTATCTATATACTATATAGAAGTGGAAGAGCGCATGCGCGTGTGACGTCAGTATTCAGAGCGATAGAGAATGAAGAAGCTTAATTAATTAAGGAACACTTTCTTAAAATATTTTATGAGCTTAACCTTAATTAAACTCCGGCAACCTGTAGTGTCAATTATCTGTTTTACTCGCACTGTGAGTACACCTCCAAATAGGGTTGAGGCGGGTCGGGCGTGTACTCACCGCAACACTACAGGTTGCCCTCGGTAAAATAGATATCAAAATTCACTTACAGGTAAGCTCTTTTAATCTCAATATTTTACCTCCGGCAACCTTAAAGTGTTCCGGAAGTACACGAGAAGTTTAGAGCACCTTAAGCTTCTTCATTCCTATCAATACAGATAGTGAAATTCTAATTCTTTCAAGTCCAATATTCATTTGTCCCTCCACTATATTCAAACATGAATAAGCTGTGTACCACCCACAGAATTTTACTTTCTGGACTTTTCCAAAATATATATATAATTAGTCTTGATGAGACATGGAAGTTGGAAGTCACAAGAATCAATGGCTCGCTTCTACAAGAAACCGGTGGAGAAATCAATCCCAACTGTGGGGGATGTGATCAGAGACGAGCTAGCATAATGAACTGTCACACTATGAACTAGTTATTGGTTAAAGTACTTAGTTAAAGTACAAATTGTTGTAGTTAAAATAGTTAAAAAGCAAATTGTTAAATGCTTAGTGGAACTGGTAATAACCAGATTGTTGGAATTGGGATAAAATCCAAGAGAAGTTGTTGATAAAAACAAGATATAAAATGACTACAGTTGAGAATTTAAATCAAATTATAAGAGAATTTATCGTTAGATAAAGTCTAGATTATTGGGAAAATGGTTGAACGAGTTACAAATTTCCTAAAAAACTACAGATATTATTGGACACGTCCTTTCCAGTTGGACAGGAGGGTCAGAAAATTGTTAACTAAGGGATGCCCTTGAGAAGTTTACAATAAAGATTGATTACAAAAAGTGTTGTTCAAGAGTGTTTATTGACATAAAACACAACAAGTAATTAATACATAAACGAGCATATAGATTTTTAAAATTTATTAAAAAGAATAAATCAGGAAATATATGCTTACACAAGAGGTAATACGAGATACAATTTAAAGAGACGACACAAATGATACGGGTTCTTTTACTTCGTAGCTTTGAAGATCTCCCGAGGACCCCTCGGGTACCGGAAGGTGCCGAAGGGTGATTCGGAATAGATAGTTATCCGAATAACTTACCAGTTGAGAAGGAGAACTGGTGTTCCGAAGAAGCCAAGGCACCTGTGGTGCCCTGGGGGGTGCTAGGGCCCTCCTCACCTCCCGAGACTAGTCTCCACGTAAAAAATTTAGAGAAAATATTTGGGGGTTGAAAATGGGGTTTTCAATCTTTTAAAAAAAATATATATATATCCATCAGGTCGGTTTGAATTAAATATGTAAATTTTTATGTTTTCTTGAGAATTTCCCCTGATAAAAATCATATGATTGCGTGATATACGTGCTCATGTGTTTTTCTCAAATTCAATCACATTATTACTTTTAATAATTGTTTCATCCAAATTATTGCCTTTTAACGTTGCAACACATTTTTTTTTACTTCTTGTTAATATACTAAAACGGATGTAAATCAATTTAAGTGCTACCCCATTCCTTTCGCCATTGTATGGTCCCTAGATAATGAATAGCGCGATAGAGGTACCCTTTGATTACATTACATACTGCACTACATAATCTAATGCCTCATCCTGTCAAATTATACTAAGATGGAAGCATAAATTGGATGACGAAAAATACTTGTAACAGGTGTAATCCTGAGATGCTCATGCAGAGAATAATCTAATTAAATACATTACCGCAATGTGTAAGGCTATCTTAATGGGGTAATATCTACATACAGTCATCACTCAATCAATATTCCACAGTCCTTTCTCCTTTTAATACCACGCAGAGGCACTATACTTTGTAGTTGTAGTTTAATTTCTATAAGTACATACCTTTCCAAACTTAGAACGGATTATGAACATTACTCGATTACTGGATATAGACTGAGCATGTGCTTTACATCACAATTGACCCAGAGTCAGGGTGCTATAGTAAGTAAGGCTAGTTGCGCAATGAAAGGGTATGCTGGAAAACAACTTTAATGGAAACCAATGGGTTCGGCCATGGCCAAGGTAGTTCTTTAACATTGTGTCTTACATGGTAAGGGATTGTGACAATTTGCTTCCCTTTATTCCACCCATTTCTATCCACAGCACTATATTATTTCAGTGTAATCCCTCCTCAAGGTGATAGATGGTCAATTAATCTACCTCTTCTCATCTTGCCAATTTAGGTACCTTCATTACCTATAGATATTTGTCTGTCTGTAATTAGATGAGATCCATTGCTGCACTAATGGCCTAGCCCTTGCACCAGCTCCCTTCTACCTCTTTACACACTCTATGCATACTCTGGACTATACAGATTATATCCATACCTGTAATGGATGGCAGTGGAGGGGAGCCTGGATACATGGTTGGAATGGTGGCCATGGTCATGGTGGTAGAATTAGAAATGTAGAGCTGGATATTTGCTTTTTTAAAGGAATTTCTTTAGAAAGTGTTGCTGGAAAATGCATTGTGAAATTATTATGAGCCCCGATTAGAGAACCACTCCAAGAATTGATATGGGAAGACTGGGATTGAAGAGCAGCAACGAAAGTGGTGGTAGGGAGAGAAGTAAGGTTGGGTTGTACGTAGAAGGGCAGGGATAGGAAATTGGCAGAGAAAAATTGGAGGAGGGGAAGGAGAAACAGTGGCAGCTGTTAAGATAACAATGGCTAGGATAACAGCAGTAACCTTTCTTAGCAGGAACCAAAGGCAGCTGGTGCAGTGATAGGACCTGAGAAGGATCAAGCCACAATTACATTCATTCCGGCCAGCTGTATTCTAGAGTAGAGTTTCCTGGACTTGGCCTCTAATGTGGGAAAAGCAGTCTCAGAGGAGGAGAGGGGCTAGAGCAGTGGGCCTAGATTCTCAGAGACTGTGGTAGGATTATATGATGAGTATGTGGATAATTGTCAGCTACAAGAGAATAAGTAAGTGAATCTTGCTCCCCAGGTATTATTCCCACTAACATACTTAGGTACTAAGCAGATATACAGCTGTTGTATAGGCTACATGATTAGGATTAAGCATGAAATTGAATGGGGATGGCACATGCAGTGAATAATGGGATCATCTAAATTATATCTATAATGCATTCGAAAGCAAAAGCAAAGCTTAATCCGTGTTTTCTGAATGGATCCTATCCTAGAGGTTTGTAATCTATTCAGGATATCTTAGATCACCTCGGTGTAGATTTGTGTCGATTTACAGAGGCTAGCAAGGCTATTTCCTTATAATCAGATTCAGCCTTCAGGAAATGGCACGTTACTATAATTTACAGCATTGCCAGCTCAAGTACAAAAGTACTGTAGACAATGCAAATCAGGGAAACACCCTCACAGGGGAAGATGACATTTTCCCAATCTTACTGATATTGGGCAGGTCTGAGACCCAAATGTATCGTTATTGCTCACATAGCACACCGGAAGTGACTCCCCTGGGGTGATACAATATTACTTTAGGAACATCAAAACAGTCCTGTTGTTCCATTCCAGATGCATGAGAGGAAAAAAGGAAAACATAGGGAATAAGTACGCCTTAAATGGTATGTGGGTAGACAACAGATTTATGTTGATCATTGTTCATTCATTGAGTAGGGTGTAAGCAAGTGCGGTTTTTCTACCCTGTTTGTACCATGAGAATAGGGAAGAGGAATTTCAATGATTCCTAAATCACACTACAGTTCTCAGCCACATCTAGTGATTCTAAATTCCATCGAATTGTGACTGAGCATCTCTTCAGTTTCAGTCCAGTTCACTTTAATGTAGTTAGTGGAGCTTAATGTTTTGCATCAATTACGTATCGTTTTGGGGAATCAATAAATCGTCCATTCATCCAGTTACGTAGTCACAAAATCACCTCAGTATGATTATATCATACTGGAACTGGCATATCTAAATGTCCAAATATGCCAGTTTCAATCTAAGGCCAAAAAAAAAAGGTGTGTTTCAGGTTACATGGTCTGAAAATCTAGGGTAGGTAGGTCGGATACAATGCTGACTCGCCGACGACCGCCTCGACTCGTGAACTATCAGATCGACCCTTAAATAGCCCCAAAATGACCCAAAATATAAATATTTTTTCAAAATTGCATAAAAATGTCTAGGGTCGGCCCTATTTTGCTAGGTAGGGTCGGGTAACCTGAAACACACCTTTTTTTTTTTTTTTTGGCCCAATGGACATTGAGGGCTTTTGATGGACGCGGATCGCGCCATGAGACTATTTCCCTGATTCCATTGCCCTGGTCAGCCTTCAGTCATTCCTGTCTGTGAACAGCCTGTCCTACCACAGCCTAATGGACCAAATATTGCAGGGCTGATATGGATAGAGGTGAAAGAGCAGGCAGGAGATAGTGAAGAAGGCCTATTGCCCACGGTTTGGTAAATTCACCGTTGTATTGCAATCAGAAGCCTGATCCCGGGAGCCTGATACCAACTAAGGAACATCTTGGTGTCGTCCCCATGATACAACAACTTCACTTCAGTATGATCATCTATATTATATGAACCATGTACTCCTCATAACTCAGATAGTAATCATAACAATAGGAAAGACCATAAAAGCTCAATTTGAAACAACTGGCCATCCTAGCTGGGACCATTTTAGAGCTGTTAGCATTGACTGCTCGGATAAGGTAAGGATGTATTGATCTAATCAAATTCCCTTACTCACTTTGTACATACTATATATCCACACCAGCTCAGCCACCAAACTTTAGGCAACCTCTGCCTTTATGTCTAAAGCGTTTGCACTATTTGATCTTGAGACAATTCTCCATCAGCAGATCAGATCCTAGGTCATTATGACAAGTATGGTGCGGCAGGAGCCGCTCACCTCGATGTTTTGATTACTATCAGTGGTAGGTGAGCAACTATTGATTTGCTCATTTCTGCACACCAGGGTTCTTTCACCCTACTGAGTCTATCATCTGCTCTGACGATCTGAAGATGCTCTCCTCACTTCACCAAGCAATGTGAACGCTTGATCAATATATAATTCTAAACCTTGCATCACATAGATTTTACACACATTGTGTAGACAGCATTTAAGTATGGGCTCGAAAGTGATTATTTGACAGGAAATACCTTTTTTGGAATAATGTCTATTGCATTGGAAAGAGAGGAAGTAGATGAATTGTTTATCAATGACACTTTCCTCTTTCAATTTCATCTCAGATCAGTAGGCCATCAAAATTAAACTTAACAATTTAAATTCCTTGAACCACTAACCTAACATTTCTTTACTCAACTTAATGAGTGACTTCCTTAAATTTCTATTTATCTGCTGATCAACACAGAGTAGCTCATAAAGCAGCCCCGGGCCAGCAAACAGATCAAAAGCAGGGAATTGGATATCGATCTCTGGTGCTGGCAGAGGTTGATCCTTGCTCAGGTGTTCTATGTACCTATACATGACAGACTTGGGGCAGAGTTGGCAGCAAGGACAGAGGTAAGGTTAGATGTTGAGGAGAGTGCATAGGGAGTGAAGAGGCAAGGGTGGGTTGGTGAGGAAGGGGGGAAATCTGGGGATTTATAATACAATAACTATCACATTACATTTTCGATCTGGAGTTGTGATAGACCAATATTTCTACTAATTCTCTTGATGCCATGGTGACTTCCATGATGTCTAATCCTAGAGAGAATTCTCAATAATATATGTCTCTGCATCAGGACATGTCAAATTCCTGAATCCCCGGCATTCTTCATGACGACTCTGACAGGCCACTTTTTGTTGTTCAAATCGAACCACCGGTTGTTAAAAAACAACAGGTTTTTTTCAACAATAACTCTTGGGGTCATCCAGAGAAAAGGTCGGTTTTAATTAGCAGATATCACTTCCAGTTTTTAGAGTATGGATGGCCAGTGGGCAGATACTGGATCTCTCGGGAATGGAGAAATACTTCACAGCAGCACATGTTGTCTACACCATATTTATACCTGAATCGTGTAACTTTGATCTGTCTCCCCCATAGTTACCTGTTTATGTAAGTTGTAACTTACAATTACCCGCATATGGGGGGTAGGCCTACATAATGTAGCGTAATCGTTTGTACACATGCTAGAGTTGAATAGTTCAATTAAGAGCCATACTACGGCAGTGAAAAACATTCTAGCTTCACAAAATGATATAGATACATTGTAACTTCAAAATGTATCTTTACATGCATCTTTTACTCTACATCTGAATGTAAATGGATCTTTACTTGAATACTACACATACTGGAACATCACATGTCCCGCTTATAATGTAAATAATTTTATGAGTAGGGAAGGCCAAATTCCTAAAGACATTGTGATAACAATGATCTTGATAATCCTGTGTTTGATGTATAACATTGTAAAAGCTACAGACTACACTCATTAACTATTATGATAATACAGATACATAAAGCTGCATCTTCTTACCACTTCATTGCAGTCTAGCCACATGTCCATGGTCATAATGTACTCATAATTGCGTCCTCACCAACTTTATCACATGGTAGGCAAAGCCTCAACAATGGCCTCGCATCAAACCAGTGTTGCCATCGTATCAATTTGGCTATAATTCACGTCTGGGAAGTGAGATGAGACTAATACTCCATGAGGGCCTTCAGTAAAAGCTCTGCTCTTAAATTTGTTTCGAGCCCAGGCTCCTTTATTGGTAATAATCTGACTCTAAAAGCTATAGCTTGCAGATTCCATGGTTAACTGAAACTCATCCATTGTGGGGGATGTAACAGACTCTTAAATAGTAAATTAGTGCCAGATAATTGATTGGGTATAGGATTTCAGACCCAGTATTGAGGACACAGCAATTGGAAGTGCCAGCGGGGGCGCAAGGGTGTCAGGTTTATTGGATCCCTGACAGACCTACATCAAACTGTAAAGATCATTCCTTGTACTGGTGTATGTAAGTCGCACGAACTCAGCTTTTACTTTCTCTACAATAGAATGCCCAGACAGAAGGCAACTGTAATCCATCTGTTTAATCAACAAGGGATTAACTATTGTCCCGATAGGAGTAGGGCTATATGTAAGTATGATTAACTATAGATCTCACTGTTTTCAATCAGTCATTATACTGTTGTTTTCAGTTTGGAGGCACAACCTCCAAGTCATCCAATTTTGAATTAATTAGATAATTCCCCTGCGTACCTCCACCTTAGCAGGGCATACTGTGATAAGTGTTACACAGGGTGACATTCATCGTCCTAGACCTTAATCCCTAATTACCCATGAATGAAGTAGCTAATTTCACCTTATACCCATAAAAGGACCCTGGTAGTCCTAATGCTGATCAATACTCAATAGTCCCCATCCTTAGGCAAGGCTGTGAGAGGCCTTAATTATGGTGTAGTGATTATCCCACGTCGTCGGTGCATAATTGTAGCTCACGTTTCCCATAAGTAACACGATACTAGATCACTGCTCGCTTCTTAGGGGATTAGGTGAGCTCCTAATTGCTTTATCATATGAGCTGTTCTTATAGGAGGTAGTACATAATTCAAATTTATTGGTCTATTTATTTGCCTATCTTATGGTATTGTATGTGCAAGGAACCATGCTTAAAATTGGTTCCAAAGATTTATACTGCTTAGAGATCCATCAGTTAGATGTATCTAGAATTAATCGTGCACTAAATGGATATTGATTTACAAATGCTTTCCACAGCATTTGCCACACCCTAATGGAACCACTCTGATTATTACATTGGTCTGGGTATCTGAGGCGTTTTTATCCTTACCTACCTGGTTCTTTAATGTCATATAATTAGTTCGAATTGCATAATGTATTTAAAATGAATTCAGAATTCCATCTGGATTTGGCTGGACATCATGGATTTGGTTGGGCAACATGAAGTTCCTCTTTGTCACCTACTCTTTGTCACCTACTATTGAGTCATATTTTTCAAAATCGTATTGCCTACATATAGAATAGGTCATATATTATATTCTTGAATGAAGTTAATGAAATTAATTGAAGTATCCGACTATCCTAATTTACATTGTCGCTAGGGGTTGCATGATTAACAGCAGTACAGGCACCCGCATAATACATAAAATATAAGCTTTATATTAAATCATCAATACTCCAGAGTCTTCACCTCGTTACTACTTCTGAGCATACAGAGGCGCGACAGTATCTATCCTACCCCCTGACATTTAGTCGTTACAACAACCTACAACATGTATAGTATAACACAAACAGGGACCAAGATTAACATATAAATTGGGTTTGGTATCCGGCTAATGTACATGTACATTACAGAGATAATTATAGAGGTTGCAAACCCATAATCCTACCTTTCACACCAAATTATGTAATGTTACTTAGAAAGTCTTGCATCCACAGTTAAGTTAATCTTCATATTGGTCTTCTCATCTTGCCTATCTAGTTGAGGTTTGCATCTTATCTATATCTATCCATACAACGTAATCATTGTGCCTAATTACATGTAATTAGATAGGACCGTCTCTACACAAATGGCCTCCCTGGCCATCTCTCCGATCCAGACTCCAGACTCCCGGTCCTGGGAGCGGCATATATAGATGCTCTAAGATATCCTCAGTAAGGGTGGAGGTGAGTAAAGTGATATATAAATTCCCTGCAATTAAAGACTGAGGAATGGAAGGTTGCTTATGGTTGCAATAGCGAGATATTTAGAATGTAACTATCATATATAAACATGTTTGGATATTGCGGGAAGAAAGTGACGTCAGAGCAGCAGCAAGAAATGTAAAGTAGGGGGAAGAGGATTAGGAAATGATGGGAGGGCTTTGTAATGAGAGGCGATGGTTGAACATGAGGACAGGGAAATATAGAACTGATAAAGACAACAGATGAGAAGCAGTGGCCATTCCCAGGATAAGAAAGGTTCTGAAATCCGGAGTAACCTTTGGCAGATGGAAGCAAAGGCAGTAGGATAGCATCAGTAATAGGACCCTGAGAATGGTCAGACCACAATTTAGATCCATTCCGGCCAGCTGCATTCTAGAGTAGAGTTTCCTGGACTACGCCTCCAATGTGGGTAACCACAGCCTGGGGAGAGAGGCACTAAGGGGCAGGAATCCCGCAGACATGTGGAGTGGTCAGTGTGGTAGGATTGTCTGGTGGGTAGGAATATGTAATTGTCGCAGAACTATTCTCCCAATGAATGACAAGATTAACAGTTAGGCACCTGCAAGTGGATCCTGCTACTCAGCTATAGAGCCCTCCTAACCATTGTGCTAAGCTACCCGTACCTATATTATTAACCCCTTTAGAGACTATTAGTTTTGTTTAAGAGGAAACAAAGAGTAGAGAAGGGCGATAGGATTAGATAAGTTTGACAAAAGTTGCATAAATGTTTAGTACCATGCTCTGAGATGTTTCAAATCGTGTCCAGGTATACGCATATATTGGCGATTTATTTAAGTGAAAACACATTGGGGTAATTCAACTAAATCCATTGCGTCAATTAAAACCTAGAGTGCATAATCAGATAGATATATAATTGTATTCCCTTAGGCCAAACTGATCCTACATGTCTGAACCTGATCTATTTCTAGACTGCTACCATTACCAATATCACATGGACTGGCGTAACATACAAATGGCGTTTCCTTCTAATCAGATTTAGTTTCCAAGAAACGGCACGATCCTATAGCTTACAGCCCTATCACCTCAAGTACAACAGCAGTGTAGCCTATGCAAATCAGGGTAACACCCCCTTGGGGAGGGTGACATTTTCTCATTCTTACAGCTCAGGAGTAGGACTGACGCCCAAATCCCCCTAAGGAAGTCCCTCATATTGGCTGCATCTATTGGCTTATCCTTATTAAATTGCTCACATAGATTTCATGACCTCACCGGAAGTGCTTCTCCTGGAGTGTCATGGCGCATGCGTGCAATAATTGGGGGCATAATCCGGGTGTAATTGGAATCTCTCGACAGTCATTATTTGACTATTTTTTTCATGCTACCCTATTTTCATTTTTCCCTTTTCGCAATACCCTCGTTGTCACCTGCTATGTGGGTTCATTGTCAATAGGCATCGTTGTTGATAGGAGTGTTACTAAGGGCAATGGTATCTTGAAGGAAACATGCAAGAACAGCTGCCAGGTGTCTGCGACATACTTCAATTATGAATTTCCACTATGGTGTAGAATTTTAAAGTTCCTTTACATTGTATTTGGGCATCCCACCATTTTCATTTGTAGTTAATAGGCCTAATGGACAAGCCATGGGAGATGCAAACCCCTACAAAAACAATGGAAGAGGGCCATGTTTCACAATAAGCATTCCAAAGGGCCTCATCTCCTCAGGCTCTGAATGCATTCACCCCATGTCCCAACTTTAATTGCCACTGTCCCTTCCCAAATCGCCTCATGTCAGACACAAACTTCTAAAGTGACTGAAGAATCATGTTTGTTCTGAGTAGCCTTCAGTCCCGAGGCCGTGACCAGAAAGTGGCTCTGAGGACAGACATTTTGTTTGACAGGGAAATGGGGTGGGAGCTAGGGCGAGTGGATGGGTGGAGGTCAGAGGGAGAAGAAGGAGATGGTCTCTGAGAGAAATCATTTAGTGTTTTAGGCAGGGATTCAGGCTATGAACAATGACCTCAGTCGACCCCCATTTACTGGACGGATATGGAGGGAGCCTCCAAAGGCGGTGGAATCGAATCTTGCATTACAATATGGTCTTGGTTGGGGAGGGGGAGATGGGGGTGGGGGAGGTTGATGGGCATGCCCGGGGCAAAGGGGAACATCCAACACCCTCTGCGCATGTGCCATATTCGTCAGCCAATCAACGGGCAATAGGCAATTTATTCCAGAAGCAGAGGAAGATTTCATTAGAAGACTATGTTGAGACATTGGTTTGTACACTGGGAATGGGATATTGATTTGAACTACTAGTGCCCTTTTAATTAGGGCTATATGTGTGTGAGGAGGACTGTTTAATTAGAGGTCGCTATACATATTTCAAGAGTACAGTGTGTAATTAAAGAATGCTGCGTGAAGCTTCATGATTAAAATCAGGGCAATAGAAGAAGGATTCTCAGTAGGCATAGTAATTACGTCAATATAATTGATATTATTTTGTGGTGATCATAAAGCTTTTGGTGTTCCCCGTTTTCCTACCTCGGGTCTTCTCATGGATATATCAATCTAAATTAGAATAGTTCTAACCTATTGCTGGGCTCCAAACAAATATCTGCCAATCAATTTCTCATCCCATGGTCGCATCCCTTCATGGACTGTGGCTAGCAGCATGATACTGGGCTATTGTTAATGTCCTATACAAACATAGCGTTTTAGTATACTTAAAGGGGGTCCAACATTCGCCTTCTACACTCCTACTCTGTGGGGTAAACTAGTCAGAGGTAGGCTTCCGCCCAAAGATAACGCAAGGGTAGTGAGATCCAGCTTTATTTGATGTTGTGGATGTTATAATATATATAGAGCACTTTCACAGGTATATGTTATAATCACAGCCTTCCCTTCATATATATAGAGATATGTACATCATTTCTATCATTTAGCTCCAGGGCTTGCATTGATAATTATACGCGACGGCCTTAGTCAAGGCAAAGTATACATATAAATATCCAGCAGGAATCCTATAGGGACTCCAGAATGTATAAGTCTCCACGCAATCAACCAATAAATACTTTCAACTTGATTTCAATTAGGTTATTATATGTCCACATCATAATCGTCAACATGTCTCGAAGACGACCTTATACGCTTCTCTATGATACCGACGGATCTGATAGCGGTTTTACGAGAACACAGGTGCAATCTAATGGTTACTCTCCGGTCACCACTATGGATCCGGGGTATACACATACTATCAGTTTCCAATTCATCAGGTCGGCCAGTCTAAACAATTGACTCTCCAACTCCATACTTATAAAACCGGTATACTGTATCACTAACTCCATGGTTCTCTCCAGAATACAGGACTCCAGGTTAGCATGTGAATAAAACATTCAATGTACAATTCCGGTGGCAATGTCGTTACACAATAACTCCAATTGAAACGTTACACCTAAATGCACAGATTCCAATGATCCATATTTCCCAACGTCTAGATCACAGGACCGTTGTTAGTCAATGTTAAACCGATGTTAAACCTTTAGAACCACACACATACTCCTCAGGAGTTACACAGTGCCATCTGGTCTTCTCGATCATACTCCCCCAAACGCTCACTGATAACTGACTGCGCTTTCCTTTCCCCCTCGGCTTATACTTGTTTCTTTTACTTTATTTCAGCTTCCCTTCATGACCACACCCAGCACCTATTGATTGCTCGTCAGCGTCATCTCTCTTCTCTATTGATTGGCCATTAGGCGCCCTACTCAAGACCATCCTGAATAAATTAGGCAGGGGATGGTCGCGGCCATGTTGTGTTCGGGGCCGGCCTTCAGCCTGTGTCGTCGCCTACCCCCTATGCTGCTCTCGAGGCCCTAGTGATCGCCTCCTTCACCAGCTACCCCACCTGCTGTCCCTGAGGCCCTGGTTAACCACCTCCTTCACTACCTACCCCACATGCTGTTCTCGAAGACCCCGGCCACGGACATCCTGGTCATATGGATTTTAACCCTGACGCATAGCCCCATTTGCCTGTACTACTTGCTCCCATCACTGAGGCCGCGTTCCCCATTCGCCGTTCGTCTTCCCGATCTTAGCCTATCTCCTGACCTGGATTTTATACCGCTGTTATCTTTCCCACCAGCTGTGTCAGCCCGGATCCTAGTTTATTTGTTGCTTTCCTGCTCGGGCTCTAGACCCTGGCCACAGAGCTGAATATATTTAGTCCATATAACTTTGACTCTTATTGTGGCCAAGTCTACCATTACAGGACCTTATAACATTATTTATACATGTTCCTTATATTCGTTATTTACTGCGTGGCCCGCGTACTGGGCTTGCCCGATTTACATGTGACTTAATGTATGCGACGACTTTCTTTTCTCTTATTATATTAATCTCACTGTACTTGTATCTTAAAGTGTACTGCTTCCCCCCACTTATTCAATGTATATCTACTATACCCATACATATTCATACATATTATGTACATTTTTGCCCGTTCCCTTATGTTATATTATACATTATTTATCAATCAATAAATATATCCTCCAAACCTTTTTGCTCTTCTTTAGTTTTCCACTATAACCCAATACCTTTCATAGGCAGGGATTAAGGACAACGTAACGTTAACTAAAGATCAGCCATTACCTACAAACTAAGATGTCTGAAAATGAGTCACTTACCCGAATGAGTTTGTGTAAGAATTCCAATATTAACACGGCGTTGGAGTTTTTCCTCGTCGTGGCAACGACTGGTTACTGTGGTTAGGGAAAATTTCCAGCGCAAATAGCAAAATACAGTTGTTGAACACTAAGACTAGTACATCAGTGATTTAGTGCATTAGTGATTTAGTACATGTTTTAAACATAAGCTTAAATACTCTGTTGGAAAATGTCAATAAATGTCAGCTTCGTTTAGACCTGTGCATTATAGATCTGTTTAGAATATGGCTAAGCAGATATCTAGCCAACCATAATCGTAATATTACACCGCAGTTAGCTGAGAGAACAAAAAAAATAGCCTGACTGTATTTTACATACATGGCTGTATGTGTATGCAGTCCATTGAGCAGCCTCTCTTACTATGCCTGTAAGTCAGATATGATAAGTGTTATAAGCCTCGGACAATAGTAATTATCTGTGGCTGGCGCCTCGGACAATTACCCTGTCCTTAATGGCGTATAACACTTATACAGCAAGTCACATGTACCATATCAAATACTTAAAACATCATTAACTGATAATTCATTTGGATCATAAACCAATGCCATTTCTCAAATCGCGCAGAATTAAAAAGTTATAAGACTTATTATACGTCTTGCAAATTTGGCTACCTGAGAAATACCTCACAATAGACTACTTGAGTTTATCAAGAGGGCTAACCTCGAAGACACACTCCATATTGAAAAGCCAGCTTTAAGGAGCTGTTAGGAGGGTGCCGGGTGTGAACAATGTCCTTTATTGAATTCAGTGGATTTCACTCAGTCACCATCCACACGGGCTAAAGGGTCCAACACAGACGTCAACACTTCATCTCTAGTCTCCGGTGGGCGCCATATTGACATCCCGTAGTGAGAGAGTAGGCCAGCCATATTGACATCCTTCAGTCCCCTTCTCTCACCAGCGCCACCTCTCGGGCGGGGAGGTCGTCGAGGTGAGTGATAATACAAGAAACTGAGGTATGTAGACACACACCCGACCACGGAACAGGGACGTTATAGATTATGGAAAGTCATATAGACAGAATTACAATATATAGTTTACGGTTCCCTAATACTATAGTAATAGTAGATTATACGAGTATGATTACCAGTTTCAGAGATAAAATTCGCACTGTTGAATTTATATATGATTATAGGTATTAATGCCTACTGCCCATTGGGCTCTATATATTCTATATAAAATTGGCCTGATTAGGATCCAGTGGACCATGGCTACCACCTTTAAAATCCCTTTGCAAAAGAAACAAATATTTACCGACAAACCCCGCGACAAACCTAAAACCGTGGGAAGGTCAGTGCTGGTGTCTAGAGTCCCTGTCACTGGTGGAAACTAGTCCTGGCAGAGGGATATGGGGTGAAACCTGATCGGATATTGTCCTTGTCCAGATTCATTTTGTGTGTAGGGTAAGGACATGATTATTATGCAGAATGGACAACAGTTATGGCAGTATTGTATTATATGCGTGCATCGGGAGGCGTCCTTAAAGTAAATGGACCACAGAACATTACCACTCGTATAGATCTGCATATTTTATGTCATCTGCTCGGGTGTGGTCGGTAGAGAATCCATGCGGAGAGAAAACGTAATTATAGAAAAACCGAGCATGGGATGGATTGGAAGTAATAATGACGCCATTGTTATACTATATCTGTACTGGAGGGAAGACAGTGTGCGAGTACAGGCCCAGGATCATTGGCCGTAGGATAACTATGATTGTCATGATAACTGGCAACTAGGACAGCTGGGCGTATCTCAGGATCTGTTTTTAGCATCCTTAAGGGGTCTTCATCACTCTAGGTGTGTGATGAGGAGCAACTGGTCCTGGAGTCAGCTTGATTAGTAGAAGAGGTAAGAAAGCTGTATGGAGTGGACGGGGAGCTTTACCCCACCTTTCTACCAGTCCCTACTCCTGCTATTTAAGGCTCAGGTCCTCCTGGGTGTGTAGCTGCTGGAGGCAGCTGGAGGTGACAGGCCAGTAATCACTGCTACCGATCTGAACGATTTACCCCCTCCTCACCCTACCCGCTACACCACCCCCTCCTGTGTGCTCCTGCTCAGTCCTCCATACCTCCCCCAACCACAGGTAGCTTAACTCTGTAAGGGGTCGCTTAGCGCTTTAACGTGCTACGTCCTCTTGGTATTGCTATTGTTTGATGCATGAATGTAACCCTGGCGAGTAACTCGCTATTGATACATGTATGCATGGCCGACCCTACAGTTGATACACTCCCAAATGTTCCGTATGATGCATGGCTCTATCCCTGGCGAGTCTAATACTCACCAGGGACCATAACGAAGAAAGGCATAGCTCATTAATAAAAGCGATATGCGGCCCTTACAGGGGTGAAGGCAACCCAGTGCAGGAGCAGTTTACACCCACTGACACCACTCAGGCAGCATCGATTTAACCTGTTTCCCTTCCTCGTTACCAAGGAAAACATCATACCAAGCTTAAAGTTAAATCACTTGAAAGGGAATCAAAAACTAGCTAGCGCGCAATAGCCTATTTTAGTCTGGCATATGATTGTTCATTATAACGATCAATCATCCTTAAAAGGGAGAAAGATCTATGGACACAGGACTGTGTACACGGTGGTTGCATTGAACACACATGGTATCAAAGCTGATTTGTTTACGTTGGTCTATAGGATTCTTCTAGAGCATCGCAAATCCTGCTACAGCCAGTTTTCGCTAGGTTAGTCTGCTACCTTAATCATTTATATTGGGAAAACACTATTCACTTTATAGACTGGGAAATGCCCGCGCCCGTCTTTCAGAAGGCATTTTAAACTTTTTTCTAATAACATTGTAATTATAAGCTATAGACTTTAATAGAAATAAATGTATTACCAATGCCCCATCCACTGTCGGAATGAGCATTGGTTTCCCATTCCGTATCGCAGTGTTGTCAGAACAGGGGCAGTTAAAAGGACAATTTAGGCAAGTCATTTACATTCCGATTTAACCCGATTACACTCAAAACAATCTTTGGTAACTAAATCACATTAAAAGCCTGCAATGCCAGCCCCTTTAGCTAATGGAGCCAGTAAACATCATAAATGAATCCTAAATACGGCATGGGGGAATAATGTAATCCTAGTTAAGTATTTTTCTTTACTAAGGACATAATAGAATTATCCCACACGGAAATATCTGACTTGGATGAGGGAGTATTTCAGAATTTCAGCATTTTATTGTTATAATTGCTCAATTGTATGAATTCAAATTTAAAATCAAATGATAATAATGTATTGATGTATTGCATACATTGTTTTACTGCTTCGTTGTATTCATGATGTATCCTCTATAAAAATATACCAATTCTCTTGAGATAATAAATAGTTACAAAAAGCCGTTTAGATTAAATTTTGAATCAATTTGTTTTGTAATCGACCCGTTGTAGGGAGTACCTAGATATGATAGGTCGGTCTGTACGTATTATGACCTTCAATATGATACACACTACTTACTTGTCTGCAATATCAGCTATTGCCAATCATATTATGCCAAGGCTCCACTAGTGCGATTCTACAGGCCATTGTGCGACTTGGTTTATAAGTGTATTCTTCTAGTACGATATCTCACCCTTGTACACAAAATCTAACTAGTGAAGGATGGGCATTAGGTGTTTATGCTAGGGTTTAGAGGTAAATATATATATATATATATATATATATATATATATATATATATAAATAAATATATACATATATATATATATATATATATATTATATTTATATATATATATATATATATATATATATATATATATATATATATATATATATATATATATATATATATATATATATATATATATATACACAACTTTAAAGTAAAGTTATACCGAAGAGAAATAGTCATGAAATTTAAGAGGCCTCGCATATTCGCATAGATATTATGAATCATGGATAGATTACATTATCCATCCAATAGCTTTATATTCCAGCACTGAGACGAGTCTAGGTTGGACGAGCTGTATATATAATTAAAGCATAGTCACACTTGGTTAGGCTGCATGTCAGGTGTAATAATCACTACAATTCCCATCCACCGAAGCCCATGCAAATGCAGTCATGAATCCTACACAAGGAAAATGTATGTTTCTGTCAAAAAGTAAAGCATATATATTATGTAATCTCTTGTATCTAGACTTCTACCATGCCTTTGCTGGTACAAAAGGATACGGAAAAGGTCTTTGTGTTGGACGTAGACGAAGCTGAAGGTGCCGTAGGGGATGGTCGGGGTGGTGATGGAGTTATCCTCCAGGGTCGTCACCAACCCCAGGAACTTGTCTATAATGTTCATGTCCACGTCGCCGCGGTAGTTCCGACATATTAGCACCTGGAAGAAAGCAAAACATTATGGTGAGACGGGACGTCATATATATCTATATTGGCTCCTGTAAATATCATCGAGGAGCATTCAATGAATTTACATAAGACGTTTGTATAACTTTTGCACTCGCCCGTTTGCGGTATTTCCGTTGGCGTTAGTGGACAGAACTATGTGTGACTAAAGGCAAGCAATTTGTATTAAATGTGTTAAATGTGTTGAATCAAAATAACATTTTCAAATGATATATTATGGCTATATAAGTATTAGAATATAAAGCCTATGGGGACTACAGTATATTATGAGCTGCTCGTGAGTATTTTTATTGTCAGCTGAGTGTAGGTGTTATACTCCCTACGTGGTCGGAGACAGACTCCCTCACTTCCTGCTACTAGCATACTGCATTGCCGATCGGGGCTTTGTTGTGGGGAAAAAGTGGAAGGTAATTATACCTGAGGGTCTCTATGTATGAGGCTGGTGGATTATAAAGTAGAGAAAAAGGACGCGGTATAAGTACAGTGGTGCCACAGAGGCATGTCACAAAGTAAGAGAACATGGCTTTGCCATCTACTAAACACACAAAACCCAGGTCTTTTTTCCCCTCTTTGCATTCATGTGTTGATCGCCACGGGCATGAGGCTGTACACTACAGGCATGTGTCTATAGGTTAGACAGGAGAGGCATGTCGGAGGCATGTCAAATCCACACTGCAAGTCTACCCCCTATGATTATGGGGATAATACGGATAAACCTTTGAGCATAGATGAAATAATAATGATATCACAACAGCAGGTTATGGTGATTGGCTGTATTGAAAATAATCTCTGCAATGATTGCAGTCTCATTCTTGAGATCACTGACCTAGTAATCTTTTTTAAATCTTGTGATCTGCAATATTCCCAGGACGTAGAACAACAGTAGAATACAATAAAATTATATAGATATCAAGTTCCGACCTCTTTGCCAAACGTATGACTGTTATAATTGCAATCTGACTTAGACAATCAACCTCTAAATTATCAGAGGTTCATCCTTGTCACGATTCTCTGTTACCAGGATATTTGGTATACATGTCATACGACTGTCACAAAAGCACTCCCATGACCTCCCACATACACCATTCTGTCACAGACAGATTGTCCTGGACCAGCATGATTACCTTGTTTCATGGCAGCTCCTCCTGTACTCTGAACCTTGCCACATAAAGCCTAGCAGTAATTACACAACAACCTGACTACACAAAGACACACCCCTCTCCTCCTGTGTAAGAGCCTTCCTCCTGGGCATTAACTTCCTAACAAGTGATCGCTCTAAGGATGTCTGCCATGCTGGGATGAAAGATGAGCACTAGGGTATGACAGTGGAGGATTGGAGCAGTGTGCCCATTGTCTGAGCAACGCCCCCAAGAGTTGCTCGCCTTGTATACTCATGAACACTGCACTACGCATCACTCGGGCTTTACAATCACTATATATATTATCCATGTATTGTCAACCATCAAATCTCTACAACCAGTAACTGTATAACTACATGTACCGTCGGACCCATTGCCAAGTAACGTATGCACCTTCGACATTTTTACAATGAATGCCGTGCTAGGTGTCTCAAGGCAAAGCCCAGATGACTTTCGCCTTCACCCCCTTACCCATTACATTGCCGAAACACCTGCTACCTGCAATGCTACAATTATTTACACTTGCATGGTTAAACTTGTACTTTACCTATACTACCAGATCTATCCTCCTCTTTTCCCTTTTCCTCAGGCCCACCGTCGCACAACCCTTTTTTCTCCCTGCCAACCCTACCCCGCCATCCTCCCATGCCTCCTCAATCAGTCTCAGACTCCTCCAGGGTGTCATGGGTTGCTGGTTCTTTATGTATTGATGAGGTGTGTGGTCTCTGGTTTCCCCTGCAAGAGATGTACATTACAACACAGGGAGTGCACATGGATATGGGGACCCAAGTGTCTGCTTATAATTATTCAATGTGCAAAATGCCTGACAGATTTAGCATGTATGCAAAACAGTAGGTAACTTCATCTTGCATTGAAAAGAGAATCATCGCACCAACTCTGTCCAATCCATTGTTGTTGTTTTTTTATAATCAATATTTTACTTTACACACTTTGCAGATATTTTAGCATGTCACGAATTATATCACTGTCTTCTTTTATGAAATAGGGTAATGGGGTATTTAATAGAAGGTAATGTTACTCCCTGTTAAGTGTTGCTAGGTCCACAGTAATTAGTATTAGTCCTCTTTTTGAATTGTAGTCATCATAAGCTACATAACTTTTTCAACACGTTGCCCCACATAAGTAAAGAAGTCCCTCCTCCCCACAGATACATTCCTGTAGGAGACCCTATGGTAATGAGTGCCTCAGGCCTTGTCCTCCCCCGTGAGCACCTCCCGAGTCGCTCAATACTGTCCCGAGTCTGACCTCCATGGGTAATTAATGGGAGAGCTAACGATCCAACCGTGAAGAGGGACTAGATAATCTACCCCTTTTAAAAGGGGAGGGTTTTGAGGGCTGAAAGAAGTTTAAATTGGATCAAGAATCAGAGTGAATTACTTGTGGATCGGCGCGCTATGAGAAAATCAATTCATTCATCTAGATTCCTTGTCCCCAAGGTTTTGCGGGGAGTTTAAAGCTAAAAAAAGGACTCGGTAAAATCCAGTAAAAGAGGACAGAAATGGGGAAACCAGACAAGAATAGCCTGTCCCAAATATGACGGTTCAAAAAAGGTCTTGTACCTTGGCAGCTACCCCGAGAGGAGCATGGTGATGTTGTCAAGAAGCAATTGCTGTTCCTGAATCTTTTGGCAACGATTTCTCGGAGAATGATTGCGGCGTAATGACCCGACATAAATGCTGATAAAGCTACATTACAACCGGGAACCCTGGACCCCGGTCCTGGTCCATACGCTGAAAGGAATAATTTTGTTCAGAATAATTATCTTCTTCTCCGTTTGTCCACAAGTTCACATCTGAGACACAGACAACCGCCACTGCATGTGCCATGGACGCAGTATCATATTAAATAGCACTTTGTCCTTTCCTTTCATAGTGTTTTCTTGAACTTGAGTATAACTTTACTGCTGTGTACTGTAGCCTGCACTAGTTTATTAAATAGAAATGGCAGTAGATCAGTGATAACTATGTCAGCGCTCTCCTCTCTGAATTGACCACAGTTGCACAAATTGACACCTCCTGCTGCTCATGAATGACGACACCTACAGCAGTGTATTAAATAGTTTAGAAATGTGCACTACAGTAACTTCCAGTCCAATGAGATACTACCACTGTGTACCCTCTACATTCCTCTACCATGGAATAATGCAGGACAAGGTATACGGTAATACTGAAAACGCCAGAAGCCCCCGAGTCAACATTACCTAGATGTGCATATGCACTGCAACCGCCTGAAGGGGGCCGTGTTGGGGTCAAGGGGTGAAGTAATGCCGTACTACCAAATGGCCAAGGATACAGAGGGTGAGAAGGCGTGGGTGGGTGGACAGGGAAAGCATTTCCATATGGATCTTATTATACCTAGCATATGATAGTCCTATCTCTTAACCACTGAAACCCATATGCACACCCCAGTGCCGTATTGCGCCAATACGCCCACTGGGTGGGCGTATTGGGAAGGTCACGTGACCAGCTATTGACCAATCACAGCACAGCTAGGCTAATGCCGATTTCCGTTTAAATCTCCTCGATTGCCGATTTAATTTACGATTTTTGATAAGTATACAACACATTTGGGGTGGTATAAGGATTGAAAATGCCAGATAGGATATGCCTCCGTGCAAATAGAACTTTATATCATGTAAATCGGAGGAGAAGTAAAGATTTTAGAGAGAAATCATCTGTCAAAGTAATGAGACACCTAGAGGCATAAAGGTAAACTACAAATGTAAACAATCGGCTATCGGACCGATTTTGCCGACTTTTGCATCTATATTTTATGGTTTATGACCTTTAATCGGTATGACTATCATATGCTAGGTATAATAAAGCAAAAACATAACTCGTGGGCACACAGAAGCCATATGCCCATTCGTGAAAATTCGCTGATGCCCACCAGATGCCTGCGGCATCCTGTGGGCATCAGCGAATTTCCACTCATGGGCATATGGCTTCTGTATGCCCACTCGTTACGTTTTTCTTTAATATTCAATTGTCACGGTGGTGCAGGACCGGCGATTAGGTCCTCTGCCACCACATCCCCAGGCTACTGTACCATGGTGGGGAAGGGGCAAGGGGGATAGTTTGGGATCGTGGCTGGCATGATGGGTGGTTGGTGGGAAGTCCAGGTCAGACCACCTTCAATCCCTTTCCTCTCTTTTCTTATAGTCCCCCACCCCATCCTGAAGGCTGTTGGCAAGATTAAGTTCACTGCCATTCCTACGTCAATGCCGCACCTCCTATGTCCATGTACCTCCATGTTATTTCCTGCGAGTTTCACCCCTGCCCACGTGCATGTCACACATAACACACGAGTCAGTCTAGACAGCATGCGCTCCAAAATATTTTCATTTTCCTATAACCCATAACCTTACCCCACCTTCATTCCCCCAACGAATTACTGCATCCCATCGCTATTCCGCCGCACCGAAATACCCCTCCATTCTGTGATTCCACCCCTTCACCTCTCTCTCCATCCCACCCCACAACCCCACATCTCGACTTGTCCTTGGACAAACTCAAATGCATTTTATCGATCCTTTACCTAGGTAACCCCCTATACACCCCCTCCCACTAGTCGCCCAATGACCACCTTACCATGCTTTATGGGGGTGGACCGGTGGTGTGTGGAATATGGACAATTGGCCAGAAATTGCTCCATTTGTGAGCCCTGGGCCGCACTAAATCTACCTCAACATTGGCGTTTAGGCCTTGGCCGGGGGCTAGAATTAGTGTGGATATTTCTGCTGCTCTGCATGATAAGGACCCCTGGAGCTATAATGAATGGATGAATGGATGGTCTTGGGGGAGAGAGTACGGAATGTCTCTAGTCATAGCTGACCTACCCAGCATGAGAAGACACATTTTCGTGAGACTTCTGAAGACATCATTGCTATTTGGAAAGTAAAAGCAGTGGACATACATTTGCACAGATCTAAGTTTCCCCATTATTTATGCTGTTGTGACTACATGGAGAGGGGCCTGTATCTAGGCGATCGGGAAACAACTGATCAATGGACAAACAAATGTGAGCTAAAGCGTTAGCTATATAAATAAAGATTCATGAATACAGTTTAAAAATGAATCTGGTCAAATCAGTAGAAGACATCAACTTTCATTAATATAATCTTTGCGCGGTGCTCGCACGAAAGTGGCACAACGGTGTATTACGCCTCTTCCTATTATGAGTAAGCCTGATATCGTTATGTACTTTCTGAACATTGCTAGCTAGTAATATAGCTCTCTCGCATGTATACGTGATTTGCTCCATGTACCTATCAGGACTACATCATATGAGTAACACCCTGGAGTATCTAGATATATACTGGAGGTGATTCATATAGCTATATATGAGTAGATATTAGCAGTTCTATTTCCCACGTCCTGCTCAGCATGTACTACATGACGGCATCCCTGGCATCCACCTTGTTACAGGCCATCTCACTAACAACCCACAGCTGGCTGTTTTTCTCCTCCAGGGTGGAGAGGAGCTGCTCAGTGAGCTGCTCAGGGAAGAAGCTCGTGTATGGAGTGTCAATATCCTAAGATCCTGCATGTGTTATTAGGTTGATTAATTCCCTATGGTTATATTTATTGCCAGACTGCCGTATCTTACATATAAAATCTCCTCCACCGAAGCCCAGTTAGCGGCTATGCTGGTTCTAATACTAAGTTCAGACTTTAAGAATAGCTCTACATACTTGTTTATGTCGGCAACAATGATTTGATTTGCATAGAATTGTCCCAGCAATTAATCGACGAATGCATGCTCTTACTCCGACATAGAACATCTGATTAATGCAATATGATACTTGTTTGATAGAAATTTCACATTTGGCTTCCCATATTGATCCCCGGAGTGGCCCGGTCAAGTAGTTCGCATATCCTATAGTATATGCCAGGTTGGCCATGTGCTCATAACGGCTCATAGATGCTCACTCAGTGGAAACCCGGACTCTGGAGAGGTGCTCGCACACAGGCTATTGGACGTTTCATTAGGTCTGACATGCTCTTGGCTCAGGCTGTGTGAAATATTATTGTATGTATACCTCCGCTGCCAGATCGTTCTTGGTGTTTCATTGCCTATAAGAATCGGAAGACCTTACACCCTTTTCTCCCACCCGTTACCCCTTCTCTAGCTTCCTCCGCTCGATCATTGGGGATTCACTGCTAGCTTTTCCCCTCTCGTAGATTCTGAATGCCATATCCACCCTTCCATTATATCTTGTCTTTTGCCTATCTCTTTAAGTGTCTATCTGGGTGTCTCTCTGCTACCCCTGCGGCTCTGCCTCTCGATGGGCTCTGTACCTCACCAAAACGTTTCAACAGTGTTATGTGTACAGCAGTGGAAATGGTATGTATCAATTTAATACGCGCCCCATGTATAAAGGTTGAATGGGTGCAGGCAAAAAATAGACCTCATCACCCCTCCCCCACCACGCAATGGGAACTGGACTACAATAGTAGTCACTCGACACTGCCTTGAATGCAGTGTTTCCATATGACTAAACCGGAAGCCACACACTTAACGAACTACCCATTACCGTCTCTTCACACAGGAAGCCACAACGCCCTGCCCCTGATTGTTTCTTCCGCCACAGCCAGAGTCCCATAATCCTATTCGGCCGCAGAGACAATAGCCACCAACCCATAGGTCATGCGCTGTGATTTCCTGTATGACTTCCGGTTATATCAGCGGAAGTAGTGCCTATAGTCTGGCGTTCTTGACATTGATTCAGTGTCTGGGGTGAGATCTGCAGTCATGGCTTTGTTGCATCTCACTAGAGTCGAGGAGACTGCAGGGGAATATGACAATGACTAATGTACTTATGCAGCGTTAGGAGCGAGTTGTGGTATTCCCACTGGGGGAGGTTAGCAATATTGAAAAGGCTGAGGACATCTATATAGCATGGAACCACCTCCAAGTGTCACACAGGATTGTTTTCAAAATTGTTGTTTATAATTCATATACTTATTTACGTTATTTAGTGTTTATCCTATTTTATCAATTGCTTAACTACATGATCCACCCATGGATCATCAGACGGTTTGCATGAACAGTGTCATTTATTCTCTGTTTTCCTACAGTTCCGAATCAGATTATGGTGAGCGTATTCAAGGCTGCCCAAACAGTTATTAAGATTCATAGTGTAGAGAGGACCAGCACTCAACCCGTTTATACCCCACCTGTGGCTTTAAAGTCAAGCGTAGATTCAGACCAAACCTCGGGCTTTTCCTGACTCCTTTTCCAACAAAACCTAAAGATTACAATACAACATATTATTATGTATCATAGTTAAGCTGTAGCTGTGGAATATTGTCATCACCACAGTAAATTAAAGATGCTTAATAAATCGAATTTATATTATAGCTAAAGCCACATAATGTCATTTCAGATTGCTAAGAAACTGTGCCTTGAAAAGCCACATCATACATGAATGCATGAGTTACAAATCTAGTGTAAAGCACACTTTGGAGCTGTCAGTGTTCTCTGATATGATAAAGGGAGAAAGGGGGTATCTGCCAGGGAGGCATAAATCCAACCTATATTAGGATATAAATGCCTGCATTCAAATATTCACGGCTTCCGTGCCCCTGTGTGATGGTCGTCCTATTAAATCAGACTGGGGTAGGGCAAGCCGTTTTGGAGGATAAGGAAATCGAATCCCGCCCGGCTGTCCCAAGTAACAGTTTCCGCCGCATTTGTAGTAACTATTTAAGCTCAGACCGCTTTGTGTCCCTGGTGTCAGTTTTAAAATGTTATCATTGGGTAATGTTTATGACCAAGAACATGCAACTCAGCAGAAGTGGGCTATAGTATTTCATTACATATAATTAGGTGAGAATTCTAATTCCTTATCTGATATATGTCCACCTCAGAAACGCAGCAGTTTGGGGATGGTTAGAGTTGTGGGAAAGGTATCCTACAGATGTCACAGGGGAGGAATCAGGGGGCGGTGGAGAACGCCCCCTTTTTGGGCCGAAATTTGAGTTTTTTAATGACGATATTTTGGGGGGATTTTTGAACAATGGCATGTATCCCCTGGATAATCCAAAAAAGAAATCATGAATATTATTTCAGCTCAATCTGCCCACCATAGAAATGCCCTGTGGACTGTGGACAATCTCAGACCACCCCGCCTCTGGCGGTGGTAGTAGGGGGAACTAGCAGTGACGTTGAGCCCACGTTGTGTTGGCGTGCGTTATGATGGTCTGCCCTGATGCTGGATAAACCATTTGTCTCCCGCCGGCCCGCCACATGTATACGCAATGTTGTCGACCCCTGCGCCCTCGACGATTTGTCCCCAGAGAGGCCCAGGGCTCAATGGGAAGGCAGGGGAGGGGAATAGAGGGGAGGGATCAGAAGGGATGAGAGAAACCCCCGGTGTAGTCAATCCATTGATATATGACTCCACTATGTCATGTAAATGATTTCCCATTAAATTTAGATATTATATTACTGCACTGGCAAACCATTATGGCCTCGATCTCTATGTAGATATTAATCATCTGATCATAAAACGAGCCCTCATATTCGAGGGAGGTCGAAAGCCTTATGCAGGCATCTGTTGTGAGGCAACATGTAATTGTACTTGCATGTGTACACACTTCTGAGACTATTCTATACATGACATTTAATATTGCAAGTGGAAGTACCCACCACTATCCATGTATATTGTAAAGGCATAGGAAAGTCAGTCGAATATGATACAATAGCTTAATTATCCACCTAAATTAAATAATGTTGCTAAGTCAAGCGATTAGCTGTGATGGATAAGAGTCTACATTGCTTTGCAGACATAAAACACTGAACATCTAATGAAACGGGAAGGTATATACACACTGCCAGGTTGGATCCTCTAGCTAAACATTCATTCTAGTCGTTTACATTCCTTACAAATGCAAAATTATAATACTGGGTGTATGTCATAGGGGATATATAGTAAGACCTAGAAATAGGTGTGACATGCCCAACAGTTCTCTGTATACGGTTTTTTTCTACCAGCTCCTTGAGGGGGGTGTCAGCTACGATCCCCTCCATCCTATAACTCCTGACACACAGACACAGTTATTGTCATTTATTCCTTTATGCCACATTAATCTCTCCCTTCATATCCCCTGTGTCCTTCACAGCCTTGTGTCAGGCCAGGGGTGGGGTGGGTAGGGGTAGGTGTCAGGGGGACAGATCCCACCCGATAACGTCCAGAATGATTTCCACACAAGTCTACAATGCAGCGGATTCTGGCTGCATGGTTGATGCCAGGCCTCCAACCAGAGTAGAGTCAAATTGCATTATTCACACAATATTGGCATCCTGAAAAGGGAAGGTGTGGTTGGGATATATACTTCTGAAGGCAACTAGGTTATCAGCTACAGTGTAGAGAAACACATTGCCTCTGGTGGGAGACACTGATGTGAGCCTACAATGGCAAACCGTGCCCTGGTGTATATAGGAGCTGACTTGTGGCATAAGCTGAGGAAACTTTTAATAATCAGGATGCAAATTAGGACATTGGCTGGCAAGTAGAATATTATAACTAATTATATTAACTATTATAACTAACTTGTGTGTCAACTAATGAAAATATGACATTTTAAGGACTATCTTGGAGTATTATTATAGTTAGTGTGAAAACTTCCGATAAATATATCGGCCGAATCAATGTGTACTATCAATTCTATTATTCTGGAGTAGCTCTACATATGAAAGCAATAAAACCACTCTGATTGTGTAGCTACATAGGCAGTCCATGTGGGGGGTTGCCCACTTCCAACAGTAATACAACACAGACCTGTACAGTAGCTTGGTGTTATGTATCGTGGACTCTGTGATCAGAGAAGACTACACACAATGATATAACTAGTACAGGCTGATATATACAGACTCTGGATGACTTGTGCACACATATTGTAGTACAGATAGGGTCCAGATAACAGCTATACACACAGATCAGCTAACCTACCAGGTAAAGGTATATGTCCTTCCATTAGGTGCACTGTTGATCTTAGAGGAGCAGGTAAGGAGCTAAGGGTTCAGGTAAAGGGGGGTACGTATAGAGTGACTGCTATTGATTAGTCTGGATGTAGGCGTATACTAGCATCATTTACACAGTTGGCTGATAGAACAAAAGAAATAGCCTGACTGTATATTACGTTCAGGGCTTTATCTGGATGCGGTCCATTGAACAGCCTCTCCTACTGTGTACTATAGATACATATATAGATACCTGCTGCATAAATGTTATAAGCCTTGGACAATGGTAATCGGCTGGCATCTTGGAAGATTAGCCTGTCCTTGGCTTATAACTCTTATACAGCAACTCACATGTATCATATACTCTGTATACCAATACTTCTGGACAGCTGGTTTACGAGGCCATATTGGTTCTGGTCTTGGAATATCTCATGCGCTTTAGGCAGGTGATATACTCCCTTTATAATATGCCAGCAACAAGTTCCATTACTAGTATATAGAACCAAATTCTCATGAGATCTGCTTGTGCAAGCATACACGTGATCGTAGTAGGAACCACTTGCAACCCAATTTATTCTTATAGTGTACGAGTGCGTGTTTTTCAGACCAGTGTGTGAAAACCATCAGCATTTGCAGTCAAAGCCACACTGCCCCAACCACAGCATATAAACCACATGCAGTGACTACATCTCCGTGTTATTCCACCCATTTTACCCTTTAACTACCACTTCCAGCCTATCAGCCTGACCACCACCCCTGTGCCCTGCTTCCCCTCCCCCTATCTGACCCCCTGCTATGGCCATTATCTGGGTGAGATCGGTCGTAATTCGCAGCCACAGATCCGCCCTAATAATATCAGACAGGGATCAAAATCCCCGCCCCGCCCGTCGCGCTGATCCAACCAGGGATCCGACCCTGGGATCCAAACTCACTAAACTCTCTTTTCATGTGGCCAGGAGGGTTGTGTCGCACATGGGGTGCCAAGTGATTATGTTATTCTTTGTGTTAGTTTTAATTCCACTGCAATAGTGGAAATGAAACACTGAGAATGGTGGGGTGCTGTTGCCAAATATCTTTTGATATATTGGTGTATGCTAGAAAGAGATAATTATTCTTGCGTTTTACTTACAGTTCACCAGGCTTAGATCACATTATTCTACATACTCCCCATTCAACGTACCTGAAAGATAAAAGAAGAACATGGTAAGAAATGGGTTTTCGGTATCAGTGACATCATTAAATAGGTGTACACAGAGAAAAATGTGAGTCAGTCATGTGTCGCCAAAACGAACACCTCTGAAAGTCAGGCACTGTTTAACTCTCATAAGGTGGCGACGATAACTATCACATTGCTCTCAGTGTACTTCAAAGTACCTCCAAATGATATGGAAAACACAGGATTCATTGGTGGGAATGAAGGAATTATTCATGATAGACTTCCAAAATTACATAGGCATCCCATAGCAGGACAATGGGAATACACGTGGGTGTTCTATTGAGGCTGGAGTCCACGTGGTGAGGCGGGGGGGGGGGGTGGTATAGCACAGCCCCATACACCACGGTCTACTTAATTACCATAGAGAAGCAGGTTGTAGATGGGTCATTGATTAGGCATCGGGTTAGGCCCACCGCGTGCGTAAGGGCACTGCTATTCGGAGACTGATACATCTACAACGCATTTAATGATAGTCTATAGGAGACTAGACACAGCACCACTACCCAGCCCACCCCCACCCCTGCCTTCCCTCCCTGGCCGATCCCGACCTTCTACTATAGCCAGAAAGGACAAGTAATGAAGGGATAACATACTATAGGTTTGCCCTACCTACACTCTGGAATTAAGCCATGCCATCGATTGCTGTACGACTGCACTGATTCGGGGCACAGGATTGCACAGAGGTCGGGGTGAGGGATGCCAGACCAGGGTGGGGCAGTGGTAAGCCAGACTACAGCTGGACACGCTGGCTCTTTGAGGGACTACAAAGAGCATTTTATAGCCCGATAATTGAGGTTGAAATAAACAGTACAGGCTAACGGAACAGATGTACCGTAAGTGCAGGGAAAGTCATCGTGCCATACTCGACCCCGAGGCTCGACCGTATTTGAACAGGTTGATAGTAGTACACGAAAGAGGGGTTCAAATGCAGGAGACACTTCACGTATCATAGAGCGGATCTCTGGAAATTCGTGATTTATTATCTTAATTGAGCATTATAAAGGGTGGGATGGAGGGGCAAATGGAGATAGCTGGAGGATGGAAGGAAGGACAGAGGATTGGAAGGGCTTGAGGATTAGTAAAGAAGGATGAAGCAGGCTCAAGGTTTCTCTATGGAAGGGGAAGCCACTTTTACACAACCCATAGATTAGAGAGGGAGCGTAGCACGATTACATTGTAAAGGAACACCTCAGACTGAAGGACTTGTATACCTATTTCTTATTAAAACTCCTGATTCCAAAGCTCCTCTGCAGAAGTGTACCGACTTTTAGTCGGTAAGCTGTCATCCAGGTCCAAACTGTTGCTAGAATGAGAGCTAATTATAAAGATCTTATAGTATCACATAGCTACATATTTACATCATCTCAAAGGGAAATGAAAGATGACTTTTTACAAATGGCTATGGTTGGTTTGAAATTGGGGTCTTTAAACTTTGTCATGGTAAATTTAGCTCTGAGGCTGCAGATCCTAATCGAGTGCAAACAGTGCTGGTATTGGCTAACCTAAAACCAATAGTTACTCAGTTAAATGCAATTCCATCTCTGTCACAGTCCATATTAAAACCTACTCAGTGGCCTATCCAGAAACATCATTGGGGCGAAGGCAAACAACTGTACATGCTGGTCATCCCATTACAGACAGTGTTGTTACAAAATGTTGTGAGAGGAAATGAACCAAACACAAACAGGTTTCCCCATTGTTTAATTGTTGTGGTCATGTGACTCTCTGATTACTGACAAAACTCATTAACTTCCACCTAACCTTGATCTGATATTCATTATGATTAATACCTGTTTGAGGGTGTTATTTGTTTTTAATTCAGGGTATCGGTACTGGTTCTACATGATGGGAGAAAATATGTCCATGTATCAAATGGATAATTGTTATGGATATGGTACGATATCATTACACTATTTTGAGGGTTGTTTTTTTAATAAAGCCTACACAGAAATCGACACTAGGATCATACACAGAGGGGAAAATATGAGGATGATAATAGGTCTATGATATGGATATCCTATACTAAGATATGAAACTTAAACTAAATAATTATGTGTACGCACATCGGGTAGCTCATTATAACTAACAGAGCTATACCTTACCCCCTCCCCTTTCCCTCACCCCACCTGCCCCTTAAGTGGCGTGTGGGAACCTTGCCTTCCTCTCACTAACACCCCAACAGTGTAGGTCATGGAGACGCCAGCTGGAGCGGACATGGCCCTGGAAACCTTCTGCCCTCTCTAACAAGATGAAGAGGTTGCCTCTCACACCCACTGCGCATGGCCAAAATATGAAGCTGCTGACCAGACTACCTGAGTAAGTCCTCCCACCAGGGGCCGCTGTGGGCCAAGAGAGCAGCTCATAGAGTGAATAGCTTGAAGATTGAGCAGTTCTGAGCAGTCCAGAGCACTTGAGACAAATGGGTTCTCATAGCTTCTGGTCCTGATATGATTGGCTTCTGGCACTTGCCCCTTCAATGCACTATGCTTTGCTCTATACAATGTCTGTGGAGACTGGTGGGATGGTGAAAGGAATTGCAGGAGTCGACTCTCAGTGTGTATGATGGTATCTTATATAATCACATCAAGACTTTCACACACACCTCTAAACTAAGGATCTTGTAGGCTGAGTAGCCTGAAGCAGCTAACTTTTCTTACAGCATGTACATTTATGTAGGTAGCGACATGGTTTGTATCTTGCATTATATACTATGTAAAATAGAGCTGTTATTAGAGTCGGATAATGTGAGAATAACACAGCGTATTTCAATATTCATATAAATCTTTTATCCTAAGCTGCAGTCATACATGCTATGGAAAAGGGATATAGCATTGTCCTCTGAAGCAATTCAATGATGATGGAACAATTGAGAGTGAAGACCATGTATTTACTATCAATACTGCTGATATAGCCATGTTGATATGTTTGATTTGTCAGCCTCATCACGCTACTGCGGTGGCCATTGCTCTTTGAGTCATTATAAAGTCAGAGATTTACACACCACACTTGTAAAAATATATAACCACAAAATATAAACAGTACCAAATAATTATGCCCTTTGTGATTAAGCCTCTCATTCCACTTCTGAATGGTGGCTCCCGACCACTTCTGTCTGTGCCACAGAGCTGCTTATATTGGCTAAAATCACCTTACTAGAAGTGTACACAGTTATCCAGTTCCCCAATGTGAGCAGTATTAGAGCTAATTATGAAGTTCTGACAGTATCTCTTGGCCGTAGAATTTAGTTCAGCACTCAAGGGGAAATAGAGGGTCGTGCTTTCAAACGGCCATGGTTGGTTTGAAATTGATGCCTTTAAACTTTGTCGAGGGTAATTTAGCTCTGAGTGTGTTGATCCTAATCGAGTGTAAACTGTTCTGGAATTGGCTAATCCAAAAACCTAGAGTCACCCAGTAAAATGCAATTCCATCTCTATCACAGTCCATATTAAAACCTATTCAGTGGCCTATCACAAAACATCATGGACCTAATTGCAAATAGGTGTATCCTGGTCAGTCCATTACAGATATGGTTGCAACACAAAATGCTGTAGGAGGAAACAGATCCAACACAAACATGTTCCCCATTGGTTAATTGTTGTGGTCATGTGACTTTCTGATTAATGACAAAACTCATTAACTCTCCCCTAACCTGGGTCTGTTGTTCTTGGTGATTGATGTTTATTTCTGCAGGATGTTTTAATTTCAAATGATAAAGAGGTATGTGGGGACACTCTTAGTGTTGCTTTTCTGCCAACAGAAATAAAGATGTTCCTTACTAGTGTAATACTTCGGCAACATATTCATCGATACCAATCAATTCAGATCAAATAGACACTTGGATCTGGTTCTGGGATTATAACATTTAAGATGGATAGGTCTAGCTCTAAAACATACACACATACATGGAGAGAAGGAAAAGACACATTGGGCCCATTGGGTAATTAATTGAATTATAATACGTAACATGGATATCCTATTCTAAGATATGTAAGATTACTATACACACATAATCATACATCGCCTAGCCCATTATAACTAAAAGAGCTATACCTTGCCCCCTCCCCTTTCCCTTACCCCACCTGCCCCTTAAGTGGTGTGTGGGAACCTTGCCTTCCCCTCACTAACAGCCCAACAGTGTAGGTCATGGAGACGCCAGCTGGAGCGGACATGGCCCTGGAAACCTTCTGCCCTCTCTAACAAGATGAAGAGGTTGCCTCTCACACCCACTGCGCATGGCCAAAATATGAAGCTGCTGACCAGACTACCTGAGCAATTCCTCCCACCAGGGGCCGCTGTGGGCCAAGAGAGCAGCTCATAGAGTGGGTAGCTTGAGGATTGAGCAGTTCTGAGCAGTCTAGAGCACTTGGGACAAATGGGGTCTCAGCTTCTGGTCCTGATATGATTGGCTTCTCGCACTTACCCCTTCAGTGCACTCCACTCTTTTCTATGCAATGTCTGGTGAGCGCGGTGGTGGTGGGAGAAGTTGCGGTAAGTAGGTTGTCAGTTTGTATGATGGTATCTTGTAGGTTGAGTAATTTAGAGCAGCTGGCACTAAGTACAGCATACTATAATTATGTAGGTGCCCGTATAGGTTGTGTCATATATTGTGTACAATGGAGAATGGCCATTGATTATACGACACAACATGATATATTTCAATATCTCTATGTTAGAGTTGATCTCTCTAAAACCTACTGCACTTGGCAACATGTGGGCGAGACATCTGTCCCTGTACAGCTTCCCTGCTCATGATTGTGTTTAGCTCATGTTTTGCTCATAATATTAGTACTATACTCTTGATACTGCTCTCACCAGTAAAAAAACAAGAAAAGGAGGGTTCAAGGGCTGAACCCCCGATGTATACAAAGGTCATCAACTGAACTGCATGCATTAAGGCAACCTATCGCTCGTTCAACCTACAGTTCTTAGTAGTTTCAAAAAGGAAAAGAAAGGGAGGCGGGTGGGCGCACAGCCATCTAGACACAGGAGGACAATCTGGGACAATCTGGACCATGGTCTGTATCCCACGGGCTGAGCCTAATGCTTGATCTGTGTAATTCTTAATGCACCTGCACTGACCACATGGCCTTTCTCATCCCCATCTCTATCGTGTGTCTCTAGAACTGGTAAGGCTGGACAGGTCACCATGTATGGTTTGGACCTGCTCAAATCCAAAGAGCGGCTGTTGATTAATAATCAATCTGTGTCCATTTACTTTACCTGGCTGCTCCTCTCCTCTGATCTGCTCTCACCTGCTTCCGCACTGGCGATCTGACTTGCATACTAGTCGCGGGCTATTGTGTCTTCAGCTGCTTCTTGACCTAGCTTGTTCTTCACCATTAACTATGCAAAGCAGTGTTGAATCTCAATACCCCAGCTGCTGTCCAAACCCCGTGTCTCAAAGTGCACTTTGTTATTAATTGCGGAGCTCATATTCCAATGCCTGTCCCCTGTCCGCTGAAATCCCTGTCAGAATAGAAAGCTAATATTCCATCTGTCGTTGACTAATCTCCTCCGCCTCCGCCGGGCTATCCTGTTCTCTGTACCAAGACGCTCCGGTGTCAGACTCAGATAGGCTACAGTTTCCAATGCATCTCTTGTTGCTGGTCTTCTCTTCAATGTTGGACTCAGACAGGCTGCAGTTTCCAAACTGGGACAAATGGGGTCTCAGCTTCTGGTCCTGATATGATTGGCTTCTGGCACTTACCCCTTCAGTGCACTCCACTCTGTTCTATGCAATGTCTGGTGAGCGCGGTGGTGGTGGGAGAAGTTGCAGTAAGTAGGTTGTCAGTTTGTATGATGGTGTCCTGTAGGTTGAGTAATTTAGAGCAGCTGGCACTAAGTACAGCACACTATAATTATGTAGGTGCCCATATAGGTTGTGTCATATATTGTGTACAATGGAGAATGGCCATTGATTATACGACACAACATGATATATTTCAATATCTCTATGTTAGAGTTGATCTCTCTAAAACCTACTGCACTTGGCAACATGTGGGCGAGACATCTGTCCCTGTACAGCTTCCCTGCTCATGATTGTGTTTAGCTCATGTTTTGCTCATAATATTAGTACTATACTCTTGATACTGCTCTCACCAGTAAAAAAACAAGAAAAGGAGGGTTCAAGGGCTGAACCCCCGATGTATACAAAGGTCATCAACTGAACTGCATGCATTAAGGCAACCTATCGCTCGTTCAACCTACAGTTCTTAGTAGTTTCAAAAAGGAAAAGAAAGGGAGGCGGGTGGGCGCACAGCCATCTAGACACAGGAGGACAATCTGGGACAATCTGGACCATGGTCTGTATCCCACGGGCTGAGCCTAATGCTTGATCTGTGTAATTCTTAATGCACCTGCACTGACCACATGGCCTTTCTCATCCCCATCTCTATCGTGTGTCTCTAGAACTGGTAAGGCTGGACAGGTCACCATGTATGGTTTGGACCTGCTCAAATCCAAAGAGCGGCTGTTGATTAATAATCAATCTGTGTCCATTTACTTTACCTGGCTGCTCCTCTCCTCTGATCTGCTCTCACCTGCTTCCGCACTGGCGATCTGACTTGCATACTAGTCGCGGGCTATTGTGTCTTCAGCTGCTTCTTGACCTAGCTTGTTCTTCACCATTAACTATGCAAAGCAGTGTTGAATCTCAATACCCCAGCTGCTGTCCAAACCCCGTGTCTCAAAGTGCACTTTGTTATTAATTGCGGAGCTCATATTCCAATGCCTGTCCCCTGTCCGCTGAAATCCCTGTCAGAATAGAAAGCTAATATTCCATCTGTCGTTGACTAATCTCCTCCGCCTCCGCCGGGCTATCCTGTTCTCTGTACCAAGACGCTCCGGTGTCAGACTCAGATAGGCTACAGTTTCCAATGCATCTCTTGTTGCTGGTCTTCTCTTCAATGTTGGACTCAGACAGGCTGCAGTTTCCAATGCATCCATTGCTAATTTTCGTCACAATTAGTCCAGGTAGCTGAGGGAATTTTTCATCTCACAATACGATTAAGATAATTGACAAACATGGAATTCTCAAATAGCAGGTATCAGTCCACATGTAAATATGTTAGACATGCCCTTATGTTATGATTTGTATTCGAGCATACCTGAATGTCTCTCTGTCCACCCTGCTTTTCCAAGCATCTTGAGGAAGCTCATATTCTCGTATTGATTGCCTCTCTGCTGAGATTTCTGTTCAAAGTGAAGTTGATAAGGTGCTGTTTACCAATTCTTCCTGCCATTCACGCTGAGCTTAATTTTCTATGCACCAAGCCTCTCCGGGGTTTGACTTCGTCAGATTTCGGTTCCCAATGTAAACCAACTTCTTGTTGCCGATTCTCCTGACAATTATAATTATTATTCCCTGTGTCAGAAAGCATGGAGGACGTTGTGTCTTAAATCTACGATTCGGAATCCAGAAAGAGTAAGCCATCCTAGATATCGGTTCGAGTGTCAATCCAGCTGCCTTTAAGGGGGGGGGGGGTGAACAGAGGAATATACAGTCCAAATTTCACTAATTTAATATAGATCATGATAATGAATTCCCTGTATTTCAAACTTTCACTCACTAATGATGCATCCCTGAGACACTCTCCACTAATGGTTCCAAACCTGAGCAGCTCACCCGCCCTCCTTATTGAATGAGCTGACTGGGTCTGGTGCTCATAAGCCATGGTCGATTTGGCTGTGGGGTATGGGATTCCACATCCAATCTGACAACATGAAAACCAATCCTGGTCCTGCCTGATGGGGATCCCCTGCAGGATCCCACCAGGGATGAGGTTGTCATGTACCAGATAACAGCTTGGATCCACCCTATGGATCTTATCGGGGAACTTTTGTTTAACAACCTTCAGCACGAGCGTGATCTCATATCCACCGCAAGGTAATTGAGAAAGAGTTATCCCTGACAAACCTGCTTACTTTTTCGTTGTTTATGCCTTACTCCGTGTTGTATCTCACTTTTTGATCAGAGTTTTGAAATCTGTTATTATTATCAGCAGCTGAAGATAAGTGCTTATTTAACCTAGCTGTGTAATACAAGTGCAATTCATGATTGCAGTAATTAGGCTCTGTAATACTCCTTTATTTTATCAACAGCATAGCAATCCCAGACTCACTGGATTATGGTGCATGTTATAGTTCTTGGTCATTCCGTGTAGGAGAAACCAGATTTGATCTTTTTTTGTCTTATCTGAGATTAGACTCCTGTATAATTATGAACAACCTTATCACAAAAATGAAGTAGTACTACACTGCTAATTAAAGACCGATCCAAACAAAGCTATTTGAAGTGAACTATTTCCCCTAAGCCTAAAGAAGGTCCCATTCGTTGGAACCATTTCCTATAATACTCATCAATAGTCTAAACACCACACATGCCATTGGTTTCATTAAAGCTAATAACAATTACATATGGATCCAGCGGTACCCCATGTCAAACAAATTAAAGATGTATAGTAGACAGGTTCGCTTAGAAAGTAAGTACCTACTAATTAAGCCTGGGCGGTTTAGGAGGGAGCAAACACCTCTTGGATTCTTATGGGGAAAGGGTGTGTGTCCTGCAGTCAGCGCAATACCTGTAAACATGTTTGTTACAGTTGCTAGATCTTATGTCACGTATTCAAACAGAATTGCCTGTTTCTCCAACCACCCTGCCTTTCAACCTCCTGTCTTAAGGAAACTCACATTCCCTTACTGATACCCAGCCTGCTGATGTTGCCGTCAAATGGGAACTTGATAAGGTGTTGTTCACCTATTTTTGCTGTCGTTCACTCAGTATTGTCTATTTCTTTGAAACGTACCTCTCTGAGGGTTGATTTTGATAATTGCCAATGCATGCCAATGCATTCCAATCTCTTATTGTTGATAAAGAGCCTTCCCAGGATACTTCCATGCAGATCAGTGCCTTTATAGGGGATATGAATAACGATCCTTTTTTTTACATTCTTTTGAATAAGTTTACACAATTATCTACAGCATCAGCCCAGTGGCTTCTTCCTCACTTACATAATGTTTTCACCCTAAATAAATGTTATATGTAAAGTATGTCAGTACTACATAATAGTACATCTTCTCATCATAATTATATCTCAGTGTCCCTGAAAGGCTTAATCTGCATATTGACCAGGCTTTGGGAGTCTTTAGTATAGTTGAGCGCCATGAGTGTATATGTCACGCGTATGTACATATTCTTCTAAAGGGAGTGGCGGCTACCTTTCTGTCTTATAGTTTACAATTCGGATGATTTCAAAGAGTGCTAGACATTTTATATATCGGTCAAGATGTCAATCCAGGTGCCGCCAGAGAAGAGAAAAGTAAACAGGGCAACATGCCAGTCATTATAATTGTACTCCTACTGTCCCTCTTCTTAATAAATAATAAAGGCATCTCGAGCTTGTACTCTCTCATTGAATAATTCTACATCCCTGAGCAGTTCCCACTACCAGCTCCCATGCTGAGCAGCTCACCCGCCCTCCTTATTGAATGAGCTGAATGAGTCTGGTGCTCATAAGCCTTGGTAAATTTGGCTGCGGGGTATGGGATTCCACATCCAATCTGCCAACACGAAAACCAATCCTGGTCCTGCCTGATGGGGATCCCCTGCAGGATCCCACCAGGGATGAGGTTGTCATGTACCAGATAACAGCTTGGATCCACCTCTTGGATCCTATCAGGGGGCTTTTGTTTAACAACACTCAGCATGAGCAGATACTCATATCCCCAACCAGGTAGTTGAGGGACGGGTTCATTCCTGCCATCCGACTATTCTCTTTCCTTATTTAGTTGGCTAGACTTCTAGTGTCTGGTATTGTTATCAGTAGTTATAGATAACTGTTGATATAATCTTGGACTAATACAAGAGTTATTTCTGCTTGCAATCAATGGACACTAAGATACCTCTTCATTTTAATCACAGATAAGTTCCTGGCACCTATGGCCTTTCCGTATCATTATATTTAGAGCTCAAGCGAGGTATCTTCCACGTTTTGTGTTCTCAGTAATCAAACTTCTCAACTTCTCAAAAGAACTTAATAACATTTTCTTTCTCTTTAAACACAAAGAAAAGAAGTACAACAATGATGCCACTGATGACAAAGATCACAACGAAGCAGCTTTAAGTCAATCCTCTTTCCTCAAAGCCTCTCCAAGTCATCTGAATCATCTCTGATCAGACTCATCAACAGTGTAAACCTGTCTCCTATAGAGGAGTCTTTAAATGTGATATCATGATAAAGTTCTGGCTTGGATGGTGAGTACCTGCTTGACCCCTGGACGGAGAAGCCTGTGTTGTCGACAAGAGTGCTGCCCCCGGGGGACCATCAGAGACGCAGAAACTATAGTTATTCTAAACCTAAGTTGATGAACACACATTCTGTGTAGGCTCTGAACTAGCCTGGCACGTCTAACATCATTTAACCCACGGTGGACGCCTGAGACAAAGGTTTCACACTTTGGGTATATTGTATACCCGAGGGTTAAGTCAGATAGACGACACCTGTACCTTGGTATGCCTTATAACCACTGCCCACTGGTCATCGACTCGGTGTATGACACCTCGTCTTGACCTTGTGGGGCAGTGGTTATGAGGCATACCAAGGTACAGGCGTCGTCTATCTAATACGTACATGTGGTTATCCAGATGCTGGGACTATCACTGAAAGCTACATATATGGGTAAAAGAATCTCCTTTCTTCTTTTCTAGCGGTGGTCGTCGAGGCCATGGTTGAAGCTCAACTGCACATAAGAAGCCTCACATAGTGAACCTTGTGTTAACACATCCTTGCAGTGGGCAGTGCCTGGATTAATTTGGGAGGGAGCAGGAAACTTCCTGTTAGACATATTAGATCATTTTACCATCTAAACGATCACAATAATATTATATTTTCTGATTTGTTCAAGAGAATCCTGGGCACAAACTAGCCCCTGGAATTCTGAGAAGGCCATGTCATATACCCTTAGCCTTGACGTAGTAAGTCCTTCACCTTAGAGTCTAAAGACGTCTACACCCTCAGGTGTGTAGGGGGTGTAGGAGTAACGGTCCCTTTATGTGACAACCCCCAGCAGGATTCCTCCAGAGGCTGATGGGTGGTCACGATAGATGTAGACATGGTCCCAGGTGAACCCACACAACCCTGTACATCAAGGAGTGGGGGGAGGCTATTAAGGATGAGGAGAGGAGACTCTCATGGCAATCTAGGGGGTAGATTCAAAGGGCAGTTTCAATCACATTTGAAAGACTTTAGAGCGCAGCTTCATGTTCGGTTCGTTGGACAAGGCCACTCCTCTACAGTAGTTGTCAATGAGAAGGGAGGACGAGGAGGAGGAATTGGACATCAAGGGAGGGAGGGTTACAGTTTATAGTGAGTCACCTCATTGTCAATGCAAACACTGAGAACTGTGAATTTCTGATCATTGTACATGTAGAATTGTTCATATAGACATAGTCCGAAGGCCACTTAACCCCCCAGAGATCCTATTCATAACGAATTTCAATGTGACAAGGACATGATAATGTGCACCTTTTAAAGACCAAAGTCTTCTGCCCGTCAAGTTAAGTTTTAACCAGAATGGGTAGGGTGTGGACAGAGGTTAGGTCGTGTCAGTTGAGGTGTGACCAGTGAGGGCATGAAGGGCGCAGGAGTGTAGAAGCTGCGAAGAAGATGTATGTCCTACCCCGTCTGGGGACATATTGCTCTATTATATAGCCTATAGATCAATACTAAACAGGTATCTATGGTATCGCACCGATCCTTGGTTCTATTCAGAGAAATGAAAGAACCATGGAATTCAAAGATAACTCTAGAATCCGAATCAGCTATACACTGGGTGGTTGGTGGATTTTCGCACGATTCTTTGCCCCCTCCCCCCATCCAATTCACCAGCCCTGTGAGATAGCTAGTCTTCATGGAATAAAGACACACATAATATCCATGACATGCACATTGCATGTTATCAACTCATTAGAGCCGTATATCTATATATGGTGGGTTCTGCAGCCCCCTAGCCTCACTATCTAATGAAAGCTGGTGGACCATACAATACAAATATAGATCTACTGTCTGTAAAGTTTATAAACTGTCCCAATGCGTGCTGCATGCAATATGTAGATGATATTATACACTACCTGTGTCAGTGGTTACACCCTAGGGACAAACTACCCATATCCATAACAACAGTATGACGTACATGACAATCCTATTAAGCCTGTATGACGTTATGGCAGTATACGCTACACAGAAAGGTGCCTCTGTGAACGCAATGACCCGCTATGGGTGTGCTGTTTTCGTTAGTGGATACATACATAATGCTTAGGTGGATTATAGATTAAAGAGGACAAAGGAATACATGGGGTGCTGCAATGATCAACAGACGATATAGAGAGAACTATATGATGAGGAGAAAATATTAGAAAGAAGGTGCTTAAAGATGAGAAGCCATCTGGAGAGAAAGGAAGTAACATTGTAGAGAATAATGAGGGACAGAACCGGGACAGAAGTATGCAGAGGGATGGGGGAAGGGTCTAAGCAGTAACTACCTCGCACAGTGCCCACCACTACTGCCACTAACGATCCCTCCCTGAAGCCAGCCCCGATGCAACGTGTCTGATTTAGCCGGTAACGATTTGCCCCAGGGCAACTAGGGGCCACCTAGGTGAAAGGGTGAGTGAGAGGAAGAAGGGGGAGGGCAGGAGGTGGATTCGTGTGTACAAAACAGGGACCCTGGAGCTGCAGGGGTGGCAGGAAGCAGCTGGAGAGGCAGGAGGAAATGGCTGAGGTAAGCACGTTCCAGCTGCATAATCTCCATAATGTGTGATCTTAAGGCAGTTAATGGTCCAGGAATGGGCCCGGGTTGGCTGTCATGGTGCGTGGAGAGAAGTGGGAGGCCGTCTCCAGATTTTGGAAGGTGTGCTGAGAGGTAACACTGTAATATGATGTTTACACAACAGTTGGCTATAAGAGAACAAAGGAAATCGCCTGACTGTAAAATACCTACAGGACTGTATGTGGATGTTGTCCCATTGAGCAGCCTCTTGAACTTTGAGTGTAAGTCAGATATGAATTCATACGCGTGAGTAAGTGTTATAAGCCTTAGACAATGGTAATCATCCTTGGCTGGCACCTTTGGACAATTACTATAATGCAGCTCATTGCCATATATTAATCTGACCCTGCAAATGTCAAATCATACTATTTTCTCAACGGCCTATAGGGGCGATCATTGTGTGAAGCTATGCTCAACCAAGGCTATGTTCTCCTCTTGTACCTTTTATGTATAGGGCCAAAAAAAAAAAGTTTGTTTCCGGTCACCCGACCGGGTCTAGCAAAACAGGGCCGGGTCCCCCTCTTTTTTTCTCTTTTTCAAATTTTTCCCTATATACCAGTTTTTACTGTTTGTAAATCGGATAATTTTTAAGGATTTTAGAGGAAAAACGCTAAAAATAGGCCTAAAATGAGAAAATTAAAAAAAAAAAAATTAAAAAAAAAAAAAAAAATCCGACCGGCCGGGTCTGGGTTGTCTGACCATGTTACCGGAAACCAACCTTTTTTTTTATTTGGCCTAAGGGGATGTTGAGCACGAGTGGCACAGTATATTGAGTTCAAGAGATCCAGGTGAAGGTGGAGGAGGTGTGCCATCAATAGGTCAGTACCCACTGCTACCCATTGCACCCCTCGCCTGGATCACCCCAATCAATGTCTCCAGGGAGGTGGGTAGTCATTGTAGTTTGTAGTTTGTAGTTTGATTATTTATTGACCATAAAAAATCACAGACGTGGGGCGCTTTTCATAAATGGCCAGGAGGATACATAAATCGAGCGATTAATGCAGTAGAGTCTTATACTAAATTACTAATTATGTTTAACGATGTGATCGATGGCAACTGGGCCCATGAAGTCTTTACATGTGCTATATAGCATTTAGGAAGTCCTTCCTGATTGTCATATTTTGGACCGCGTCGTCCAAGGCAGTCCAGAGGATATCACCGCGGTGTAGCGGGCTCTTGGCGTAGACGGCTTTCTTCAGCCTGGGCACTTTCAGTTTCTTCTTCGTGTTCCCACGTAGCACCCTAGTCGGTACCACTACCATTGTTGGTTTGAGGGCTAGTTTGTGCATGTGGCCAAGTAGTTGCTTCCTACGCGCGGCTTCGAGGTAGGATACCTTGTGGCGGTGGTGTAGGTCATGGACGTGTACATCAGGAGCAAATCTGACCCGCTCGCATGCGCGGAGGCAATCGTTCTGCAAGGTCTGCAGTTTGCGGGCTGCCCATACTGGGCCGCTGTCTGCCATGAAGGCGCAGTAGTCCGAGATAGGTCTAATCATATGCTTGTACACCTGCACCGCCGTTGGCAACCCCCCTGGTGCAACAAGAATTGAAGTGCAGGCGGGGGGGGGGGGGGAGAGGAGGTCCATGAAACAGTGTCTGAGAGCGATCTCCATGCCTCAGCATCTGGCCAAGGGCAGTCATGACTCACATGCTTAATGCAATGTACTAGCAAGCAAGAATCCATTGGTCTTCATTTCTAAACATAAAATCGTTATTCCTCTATGAGGGGACGAACGCTACTTCCCATTGGCATTTCCACTGTTGTTCCCCATACATCTTCTCTGTATTTCTTTAGATCTACACCTGCGTATACCTGCTCTAACGGTGCTTTTTTTTACATTCTTTATCGTACCTGACTCCCAAATTAGAATCGTTCCTGACTCCATCTCTATTATGTTCTCCCCTCTCCCTACCTGCCACTTTTACATCGTCCCCCCAGTCACCCAGCCACCCCCCCCCCCCCCCACTTGCCTGCCACCCCCTTCAGCCCTTACCTACCTGACTTTCCACATCAGGTCTGCTCTCTCTAAGTGCGGGTCGTGCACCTGACACTCTAGCTTCCTCCGGGTCAACACAGCTTCGACCGTAAAGCCCATTTCTCAGAAGCCACCAGCGAGTTAGATCTAAGGAATCTACCCAAAGGTTCCTTCTTGGAATCGACCACTATCAGAACTACTACCTGCTTCAGATACAGGTCTATTACGGCTATATAGTAGCATGGCGATTATTATATTTTCGGTTAAGTGAGACAAAGGAAAGTCACGCAACTATGTGTTCATGGACTCTCCCTTCCACAGGCCAATTGCATAGTGGTTCACAACTTATTCTGTAATATTCTGTGATATCAACAGTTGAAGTCATTCCAGTGTAGTACTGTGGATGCATTCCTCCTTCAGATAGAAATGGGTAGATTTTAAAACGTTTATAATTATTATTAATTATTGCTGGGTACATAAATAATCAGCTTAAATTTTCAAATACTCATAAATTTCTTAATTTCCATAAGCGGCGTTTCACGAGGTGAGATTTCCTCCTTCCTGGCCCTGCGCACCTGTTTTCAGTTCCACTCGATATGACTATTGCGATCATTCATTCTATATTATTAATTATTGCTGGGTACATAAACAATCAGCTAAAATTTTCAAATACTCATAAATTTCTTTATTTCCATAAGCGGCGTTTCACGAGGTGAGATTTCCTCCTTCCTGGCCCTGCGCACCTGTTTTCAGTTCCACTCGATATGACTATTGCGATCATTCATTCTATATTTAATAGCAGTATCTATAGATATAGAGGGATTACAGCTACACGACTTCCTGTTGTGATAGTCACGCACCTCCAGGGCCTGATTACTCAACGTAGACCTGTAATATGACTCCCACCAGACAATATTAACGTCTTGGGGACAAGGTAAATCTTGGTTAAAGGTATACATTAAACATGTAAAGACATGATGTCATTTACTATATGTATATATTAGTGGGCCCCATGTATTTGAGGCACCTTTTAGAATACACAACCCAGTTAACGAAAAACGTTATACAACGTTTCAGGACGTTTCTCTCCTTATCATGGCCAAAGGTTTTATAACGTTTAAAACGTTATTTTGATATGAAATAACGTGTTTTTTTTACCCGGGTACCCTGTAGAAGAGAGATTAAATTGACAGGACGCAGACTACTTTGGGATGAAATAGATACACGTCTATTGTACAGTCATCTTTTAATGAGTATGGAACTGCTGGGATCGACGGTCTATGTAAATCGAATGTTGAAATTTCAGATATCTAGTAGCAGTGGAAATATCAAATATTTAAACATTCATAAGAATACCCTTCACTGCATTAAAACGTGTGTTTTTCTGCTCTTTTTACCCCCTCATAAATATTGTTATTTCTGTCGCCTCCATCTGATTGAATGCATAGATACTATTGATCAGGTTTTTACCCTTCATTCCTTTATTCAGTCAGACTGTTGCTGTTGCTATGATTAATGAGAGGATGGACAAATAGAAAAAGAATGAGAAATATAAAAATCAACTGATAATAGGCCTATGTCCTGGTGAAACCTGCTAGCATTCTACAACATACATTCCGTACTGCAAGGATGTACTAACATAGATAATAATGCCCCATGTTCTTATCATGTCCATTTATGTATAATGCCAATTTAAATCAACGTAAATCTTTATCATTTAAAGGAATAGAATTATGATTACACAAATTGTTTGGAAGGATATAATTATGTGAATTGGCATTGCCTGAGAAAAGGGACCATTTCTCCATTCTGCCTGTACTACTTACACCAGAACTGTTTGCTTCTTATAGACTTAAATTCAAACATGCATAACAAGCCAAACGTTTTTTAATTAACACTGGGGGTAATCCCTGTTTTAATCATCAGGTGTAATCCCTCAGAAAAAAAGGGAAGTTGGCAAAACATTGACGCTCCGATGACCCCTCCAACTTTTTGAATGCTGGTGTTACCTGAGTAAAAATACAATTCCTCTCTCTTTACACTACTAACACTTGTCCCACCAGATTGCAATTCAACCGGGCATGCAGGTATCTGATTGGATAATATCAGCCCTCTTTTGATCATCTCATTCTGGTTTGCCAAGTAATTACCAGCAAGGTTAATCCTTGTGAAAAAGAGCGTAAAGATCAGACATTCCAGCAGTGACACAAGTTATTTCCATAACCTATTTTCAATTCCTCAGCAATAGATCTTTAATAACTATTGCCACAATAAAATCACATGGATTATGGCGAGGATATTAGCAGTTTCCCTTCCCTGTTATGACTCCCTCGACATGGTGGGCCACTGAAGCCATACCTCATACATATATAAAAGCATGCCATCATCTCTACAACAGAGGAGCTTCCCAGTGGAAAAAAATAGAATAATCTGGAGAAGGGTGACTCCTGGGAGTGGAGGAGCTTAGATTACCTTGATCGGTAAACACCGTATTATATCTTGAAATGACATATACAACGAAGGAAACCCCTGTGTGATATGATATGGATGGTTATATTCAGATCTACATTTTACTCCTTTGCCTGATACATCAGATGGATCCATCCAGTACACAAGGAGAGTGTATTTCAGATGTTCTAACATAAGCCAATTCAATTTCCAGGGAGGGAGGAGACACTACATTGATCCAACAGTTGGACCCTGACAGCCCCATATTTACTTACACGGAGACGAGACAGACACAAAGCATGAATTGTACTAGAAAGCAACACACTACAATACAATTGGAGAAAGAGAAGTGTGAGGGATTAAGGATAATGAGGACTGCTATCTTGACTACTAGGACGAGGAGACAGAACAGCGTCTTTATTTAAAATCCCTGGATCTAGAGATGGTGAGCTATCACTGCTCCTACAAAACGTCGGCCTATACCTAATGATATATCCTGTATTGATGAAATCAAAACTTAAACAGTGAAAATAGAGCTTATAAATGCACCAAGGGAGTTACCGCCTTTGGCGATTAAAGTTTGAATAGGCTAATGGTGGGGTTAGTCAAAAGTGGTGTACTTCAAACCAGAACTGCTCAGACCCCTGCCTTTGCTAGTTTTAGTTTTACTGGCGTCTCTCGAGACAATTGCATATAGGTGACACCCTTGCAGTGTAACTGTTTATCAAAAATTGCGAAAGCCACCTTCGGAAAAGGTATTTTGTCCACTCAACTAGAGGGTGTCTGTGAATGAATGTCCTTATAGCAGTGCCTACTTCAAACAGCAAGAGCTGCTCTCAACTACTGTTAAGCAACCGTCCAAAAAAGGGCCACTTCAGACAGCAGCAGAGTTTGACACCTGATTTATATACCCCCCTCTCCCAGGATCGACAAACATACTTCTCCATATTGCTTGTATTTGGTTATTCTGCTCTACATAACTCTGAAAGGAATCTGACATGAATAGGAATATAAGGCTATTCACATATGATATGGTTTATATTGTTTTATCATTTCCCTCACCAGCCCCCTCTCCTACACGAAAGGTAGCTTAGATTACCTGCCTCTACAGGATGATCTATCAGTACCACTTTTGGACAGTAGGTAGTTTCTCCTTCTTTCTTCACTTATGAGCAGCGGTCCAACAATGAGCTGCTCTTCTGGACTACAAGATGTGTCTCTGATGGGGCGATTTCAGATTTTAAATGGCCTTGTTCTGTCTAAATGTCTATACAAACTGTGCTTATGTATGTCTTCACGAGAGTCTGAAGGGGGCGGTTAAAATAAAGAGGCTCTCCTCTACGCTATTTATCAGCTCCTCCTCAATCTAACAGTATTCAATTTCACCATGATGAGGTTTAATTAGTTCAGCAACTTCATGGCTAATTTTATCATCACCTACAAGGTACACTAGAAGAAAAAATAGTTGCCCTTCCTCCTCATACATTCCTACCCGTTCCAGCTATACTACCACATATGACAAGAACCTTATTCGAATGTTGCAATTACATTCTACGATCTCTCTAGCTCTCTCTCTCTCAAGCTATTTCTACTATTTACACATCCTACCAACCTCGCAACACAAGTCCATGCTGACATTTGATCGGTTAATCCTAGCCCCATTTTAATCATCTCATTCTGGTCTGCCAAGTAATCAGCAGCATGGGTAATCCTTATGAAAAAGTGGGTGAAAAGCTGACATTCCAGGAGTGACACATGTAATTCTCCAATGTTAATTATATTTCATGCCAGCACCAGTAGGTCTGTCATTATTGCCACTTTAATTAGAATCATGGGAAAGATCTAAACAGTATCTACATCTTTTTATAACTCCCGGAGTCTGGAGGATCATTGAAATCCACTCCTGCAATATGAATCTACTTACAATCATCAACAAAAATGCCTACCATCTTTATATATTATGATCTTGTCACACGGCTTCTGTAGCATACATTTATTTTGAGTCATAGTAAATGTATCGACTGCTTGGGTGTAGACCCTGCAATTTATAATTTAGTCGGCGATTGCTTTACGCTAACATTTCTCAACAGGGGTGACACAATATCAGTTTATAACACCCTTTAATTCTGTACGGGCTAACTGCATAATTATGTATAACTGCAGGTGTACGCTATCCATTTATTATCTACTCGCACTATTCACAATTAAACCATTCATAATGAGAATAATTTTGAAACGCTCAGACTAGTTTCAATTGGATCACCTAAAGTATTTAATGTATATTCTATTCACGATTTTGGGACAACAGTGAATGTATATGAAGAAAGCAATGTACCTTTACAGGAGACTATGCAAGCATCTGTCAGATTATATCTTGATCTACACTCTATCCCTTTGTCGCGTCTTTCAGATGTTGGACTTGAGAAGATTCAGTTCACGGGGAGGGAGGGAGAAGACACGGGGAAGGAGGAGCCAACACACCCACCCAGACACCCCCGTCTTCATTTACATAGAGACGAGACAGGCACAAAGCATGTACTGGCAATCAACGCACACTGCAACCCGATTGGAGCAATAGAAACGTGGGGTATTAAGGACATGGGGGCTGACATGTTGGCTACCACGAGGAGGGGACACAGCAAGATGCATGACTTAGAATTGTGGGTTTAGAGACATGTAGAGAGTATACCAGTATAATGCACTATAACTGACGGTCTTGAAAGCAAATTGTACACCTATACAGCAGCTTCTAATGGACAATGTACGGTGTGGAATACTAAACCAAAACTACCCGAGAAAGCATACAGACTCTGTACGGCTTGAGTGTATGCCTATGTGTACGGGTTCAAGTGCGTAGCACGAGAATCCCGTAAACGTAGGCATACACAAAAGCTGTACAGAAGTCTGGATGCTTTCGAGTGTGGTTTTGGCTTTATTATACCTAGCCATACTAATCTAAGGGTTCTGATAATGACCAATAGACAGAAATAATCTGGAATAGATGAAAGAAATAACAGAAATAGATGGAAGTGGGACAGAAAAGCATCACGAAATGGTGCTGCTGGCTGCTGTACGCCCACTGTACCTCCAACCATACACACACACGTGGGCATATGACATTTTTACGCCACACCGTGGGCATACAGACTACAGTGTTTAAGAGATACTAGTATCATATGCTAGGTATAATAAAAGAAGTGCAGAGATCCAGGCTGTCTAACAGAAATGTGAGTATGTTTCTGGTTGAATGCTGATAAAAGTTAAATAGGACCAAACCCTTATATCAGTGTATATTCTAACTTGCTATTCATAAACAAAATTCATATTTTTCAGTGTTGTTTTTTGTTGCCTAGTTTGCCTGCTATAAATAGGAAACTTTACACACTTTGTACACATGCCTACTGACACCGTTGCAGTGTGCCTGTGAATTAAACATACCGATACACCCCTATGCTAGGTACTCTTTGCATAGAAGTCTATGGGCCTCTCAGCCAGAGGGTGCTTGTGTATACATGTCCCTGTGGACAGCACCGGGATTGCCTACTTCAAACATTAAGAGCTGCTCTCAACTACTGTTGAGCAACTAACCAACAATGAGTGTCTCCCGGAGGGGTGACCAAAGGCAGCCACTCAAAGCATTAGAGTTCGACAGCTGGTCAATATATCTACAACAGGAGTTATGCTGGTGCTTTGTCCTTCTGTTCTACCTGTCAATGCCACACCTCTGAGAGCAATTGGACTTGTGTGAATATGCTATTCAACTACAACGATTGTACATGTATATATAGCTATATTGTTCCCATAGCTCCTGCAACCACAGAAAGGCATTCCCTCTCTGTGAGGGACGCAGAGGTGCCCCTTCCATACAGTAAGTGCTCCTTCTGGCTACACACCTGAGCAACTCTGAGCAGATGTCCAGCAATGAGATGCTCTCTCGGACTTCTCTCTATGTCCCTTCTATGGCTGTTCCAGTCTGGAAATAGCCCCGTTCGGTCTAGATGACTGCACAAACTATGCTCATGTACAGCTTAAGTGGATTCTAAAGGAGGCCATATCCCCAATAGATAACATTTTATCTCGCTGGACAATCCATCTTCTCTTTTTTTAAAGAGAGAATATGTGCAGTTTTTCATGGTGAGGAGAACCAAAACCTTACACTTTCTTTCTTTATCCCCATAGGCGGAATTTGACACACTGTAATAATGTTATATTACTACTACCGCACCCTAGGGATCCGTATACAAAGGGGCAGATAAATGCACTGCAGTATACACAAAGGAGACAACTAGGAATACGTGAGTAACACTTACTGCCTCTGAGGTGACTTTATTAGCAGCTAGGTCTACCCTAAGGGGTAATAAACCCCATATAAGAACTGCAGAAAACACATTTCTTATCAAATTGCTTCGCGCTGTGTTGCACGGAAAGCTTCATAGTTGAGAAAGGATATCTCTACATAGGTAAATAGAGGGGTTGCCTCAGGAAACTAATGCGGTTTTGCTAGTTTATTCTGCCTCTTCATGCATTTGATTTACATTTCTATCCAAGAAAACCAGAAGAGGTTGTATGTTATGCTTTGACGCAAACAATGATAATGTACTGTATACTATTGTTTTTTTTGTTTGTTTTTTTTTTGGGGGGGGGGGTGGATGATGAGGGAATGTGATGATACCAAGGTTTACATTGCTACAGCTCTGATATTTGAAAAATACAAAGTTGCATATTGTTAAAATAAGGTTACATTTTTTTTGTAATTTTATTTCCAAGTTAAACAACCTATCCAGTCATAGATCGTTAAAGGATGTGGCAGCCACACTATGATCATTAGCAAGTCATGCTAGATCCTGACTTTGACATGTGCCTTACCCGTTACAAATATCGATATAATTATACCACCTACACATGAGCGGATGGACCCTTTCAGTATTTCCGTGGCTTTCTCTCTGACAATGATTGCAGGATAGGATTGGGTTCCATGCAACGGATTTAACGCAATACAGAGAATAATATAGTCAGATATGCAGAATGAAAATATTAGTAAAGGTTAGCAGACAACTCAATCTCCGTAATGTAATTATTTAAGTTGTATCTCGTTCTACTTAAATATTATTGCTTCATTTCTACTTTTCTAGACATTCAATAGATTATTGTTCTGATCTAGATGGTCGTGTATTATAGTTAGGCTAACTACATGAGTTACAAAGTAATATTATCCGGCTTTTTTTGCGACGTTGCATCCTCTATATAGATATATTTGTTGGGTTATACCCTCTTTGCCCATGAACAGCTCCCACTGGAGGCCGCGGCGAACTGACTGACATTTTCAAGTTAGCAGCCAAAATGGCAAATACATGTTTCACCCAACACCCATATTTTAGCATGACAGATCGTTATGGTATGTAGCCTATTCTGCTCCCATTCGTCTTGTTATTTACGTTCGTTGTGTCTACTTAAATAAGTATAAAGACAATAAATATGCCGCACATGAGTGCAGTACCAACTATGAAGTGAAGGACTAAAATTATGTATGGTTTTCTGTAAATTTGGTAATTTTCGCCAATGCATGTATAAATATTTATGTTTATGTTAGGCCGAGGACTTATGAAATTGATCAGCGATTGCACCGTCATGGACAATGACTGTTTCTAGATGCACACATGTTAAATAAATGCACTGGAAATCTATAATACAATAAATATGATGTATCTTATAATTATCATAATATGCCTTTTTATTTTCATGTCTCTATGTGGAACAAATCTGGGTGAATTGGCTTACCGGAAAGAACGAGTATGTACAGTTCGTGACTCCAAGTGAAATAGGAACAGCCAATATAAACAGCAAAGGTACCCCAGCCTCTGTATCCCGTATATGACAGGGGCAGACATTTCATCTGACAGTGCCATTGGAAATGCACAATGCCACTACTGATGTTATTTATTGGTGGGTTTTAGTGGGTTTTCTTTTGGTGATGTGCCTTTTTGCCAGTGTAACTATAGAAGAGAGCACATACATGCATACGTGATATTACATCACATGTTTAATGCACTTCCAATCTTATTAGGCCAAATTACAACTCGTTAGAGATGGAGAAATGACCCAGGCATGTCGGCCCACTGTCGGCATGACTAATGCACTGTAACAATAAGATCGTATACTGAGAATACTGTTTCTGTATTTGTTATTGAAGTACCTACAGTGTATTGTATCATGATGCCACACGCATTGTCCAGGTCGACCTCCTCTTGTCACAACCCCGGGACAGGGGGTGCCACTCCCGTTACCCCCGGTATCTAGAGGAGATGTGAGGAACATAGACACACGGCCGTCATAGATATAGTAAATTTCCTCTCACCTATACTCCCTTTTATTAGTTTCTATCTGCACATGGCTCTGTGGGTGTTGAATGACTGCCTCATATGACAGGCCACTGTCATTGACTGGGCATATAGCAAGCAACAGTGTTACAGCTCTTTTTGCCTAAAAACTTCTTTGTTTTCTTTTTTTATTTGGGGGACCTATACACGAGGAATATGCTATATTACATCTACAATGATTTTCAACTTTCGTGCGAATCTACTTCTATTTAGTATTTATAAAACCAGATTGTCGAAAATCCCCCATGTCTATATTCCTAGTGTCCTAGTTTTCACCAAAGTCCCCCAAAGTGAGGATACATTTTTTCAACATACATCTCCCCCACTATGGTACATTTATAAGCAGGGTAAATATATATATATGTATATATATATATATATATATATATATATATATATATAGAGAGAGAGAGAGAGAGAGAGAGAGAGAGAGAGATAATATCATATATATATATATATATATATATATATATATATATATATATATATATATATATATATATATATATGTATACATGTATATAGATATAGATATAGATATATAGAGATAAATAGATATAGATATAGATATATATATACTGTAAAGTGTAGATAGCTTCTGAGTGCAGTGTCCATGAGAAGATGGCATTTGGCTCCTCTGACTTGAATTAACAGACACCCGTCCAAGACGGCCGGCCAGACTATCAAATATCCCTAGCAGTGCATTTAAAATAAAATTGAGGGAGCCATTCTTCCCCCAGACCAGACATGTTACCTTTCTTAGAAGACACCGGAAGTGGCTCAAAACACGACCGGAAACCACCAATGCGCAAGCACCGACTGGTTATGCATGCGCCAGCGATATCAGATCTTTCCTCTGGTCTCATTTCGTTCTTTTCCTTGCCTTTTTTTATTCTTATCTATAGCTGCGGTCTTTGGTCACGCGAACGGCCAACAAGATACAATGTAAACCTTGGACCATAATTGAACGTGAGAGGATGGAATGCCATGAGACGTTAGCGTGGCATCGTGTGGTGTAATCAAACACAGCACGCACAAACTGCAGCGGAATATAAAACCTGTCCAAGGGAATCAATAACCTTAAACAAATTGCTCATAATGATAATAAGGAAAGGAAACACAAGGCTTTTCAATCAAATCTGCGGGTTGTAGTTTTGTGTATTTTTTGTTGGTATTGATCAAGACCACACTGTTCATCATATTGGGTCAACACGCCAGAAGGACGTCATGCATGATTTAAGGTGGCTAGACCCTATTGTAAACTCGTCAACTGCGCAGGTCATTGCGCATATGCAGATGCAGTTGTCTTAGAACACACCATGGGGTGCCTTTGGTCACATTTTTGTATATTAGGGCTATATTTTCATGTGTAGTCAAAAATACCCTGCAAGACCTGCCCTGGGCTAGAACCCAGGATCTCCCACATGTGAGTCTAACTCTTTACCCCTACTCTACTGGGGCTCTGGTAGTTGGCATGCTGAAAGGTATACCTGTACCACATCAAGACTGTGTGTTCCATTCATATGTTTTTTATTTCAAACACCAAAAACCTTTAAAATATGCAGGGGACCATATGTTCAAAATATTGTTTCTGGGTGTAAAAGATTATAAACTATATCCTGAGAGAACTATAGGGAAAGTTAATTACTTTAAGATGCTATTCCATGCATGTAAGTACTATCACCATATGATCCTATTACAGATTACTCCAAACTCAAAGCCAGATATCTCAGAAACTAGCTCGGGACCCCCCTATTTTCTTTACACCATTTGAGACTACTTATAATATGGGCCTCATGACGAAAATCCTGACGAAATCTAAATACTTCTAGACTATGGGGACTACCCACCTTAAACTTGTACAGACTTAGAGCTCAAAAACATATAGCTAATGCGGTGCAACATGTATTCCTATAAGAAAGTATTGGTGATCAAACTAGAGAGTAATATCCCTTTGTTAGGGCCCAAGGGTGGATCCAGCGGGGTGGGGGGTCCGGGGAATCCCGCCTTTTGGGGGGAGGGGATCTACTTGTTCTAATGATATTTGATCCTACCGACTGGGGCTCGACGCTTCTATAGTTTCTTTGGATGTCCTCGCTTTTCAAATTCCTGAGTCCGCCCTTGTGTTATACTGATTATTGCTGATTTAATTTCAAACAAATGAAATAAGTGACCTGGCCATCTTAAAAGAACACATAAGAAACGTTATCAACGAACACGGAAAGGCCACATTATAAAGTGACAAAGCAATAGTGAACATGAATTCAATTCCATTTTGCGTTACACTCTGTAACACTATATTACCCGCGCTGATTAGCCTTATTTCCAGGGCAGTCATAACCATAAACATTTGAGACATTATTGTTCGAGGCTATCGCGAAGACAATTGAACGTTCCCTGCTCGACTTTGCAGGAATACAGATGTAGAGTCTAATAATAATAATATGGAAATACGAGCGGGTGTTGAATAGAAAACTTACAAGTGGATGCATTCTATAAAAATCCGGAAATAATGGAAACAGGAATGAGACAGGCAGACAATCAGGCTGGGCATGAAACAAAGGAGGGGATTACCAGGAAGTGTGGCAGAAGAAATATGTATAGGGTGTCTCTGGCAGGAAGAAGTAGTATATGGGAGGGGGATATGCAGCAGGCATAGGTAGACCAAGCATGAAAGATGGGTGAAAGTAGTCAAAACTGACAGAGGCAGGGAGGTTCAGATGAATTAGTGAGGTAGGGCATGATTGGAAAGACTCTGTCCTTTATAATAACTCATGGTTATTGCTCCAACACTCCCCCTCCCAAACCCAAAGTCAATTACCGGAGGAAGTACTTGAGACTCCCACTGCTTCGTTCTGAGCGTGGATTAAGGGGGCACTACAGTAATTCTTGTGGTCTCATTTCTCTGATTGAAACCCCTCTCATTGTATTGGCAGCTAATTAGTTCCCCCTCCCCGAGAGTGTTGACAAATGGAAATGGCAATAAATTGGTGATGTGACGCCTCGGGTTTCCTTAAGGTAACCGTGAAGAAGATTTGAATGCTTATGAACGAGGGCAGTTCTGGTGCATATTCTAATATTTATACGGTTGTCTCTCCTAGTTATATTTCTACTATTTGTAACGGAAATTAACCTAGAACTATAACGCTGGCCCTCTCCAGAAAAGATGGTTAAAATGCATGCATAGCATTTTTAAAATGCTTAAGCTTGCACATTAGAGAGAGTAGGTACATCGGCCTGCTTTGCATATTATGTAGATGATCAAAGAAGCTCGTACAGTTGGTCTAGATCTACTAAAGAGTAAGTTTACAAATGTACAGTTTACTACGCTGAGAAAGCCTCTCCAAAATTGTTTAACGTTGCACACTCATGCCTGTGATATTCTTACACAAATCTACTACCGGCTGACTTTGAGTTTCATTAGTGGAAGTCCCTCTCCCCTCAATTCCCACATGACTTGGACCAAGTGAAGAAGTATTTTCTTGTGATGCTAATCTCCTAGACCAATATATCTACTCTTGGAATTGGCTCTGAGCGTAGACGTTGGCTTAAAATAACTACTAATAGGGGGAGGGGCCCGGGGTTCACTGCTGCAAACACGGGAAGAATAATTATGCGGTACATGAGAGGATATTATCTGGAATATTATATGGATCTGCCTTTAACCATCGATATCTTAACCTCTGTTAACATTTATTTACATTTACTCCCTTTACCACAAATACTCTAATGTGTTTATCCTTCCATTTTCTTCTCTTTCATCTAAAATAGTGTCGCCCATACCTATAATCCTCCCGTGCGCATTGGCTACCACATTTTGGGATTTTGTGTAACTTACACTGTAAGTAATATAGATGGAATACAAATGATATATGGCAATGTCTATAAAGATTAGGAAATGACACTCATCAGAGCTGATTTTTGGTGCCAACCTTTACAATTTATCATGGTATCTAGAGAGTACACTTGATCTTGAGATAACATACATGTCTTACACGATAACTCCCTAATCCTATGTTATGCAATTTACACGCAGTCGGGTTATAACCTGATTTCATAATGTGATTTTCTAGAATCAATCTAGAGTTTAAAATATTTCTTTTCAATCAGTACTGTTGCATATCAAAGCTTGCGATGTGATAATGTGTAATGCCCATACACACACGCACCTTGTAATCCTGAACGATCACACAGAGCTGTTTAATCAATTCCCCCAATGTTTAAAACACAATAATTCAAACAACAGGAGGTTAAGGTATACTGAGACTATAGCCTTACCGGACCTCTGCGAGCGCATGATTCGTGGGGATGTCCCATGTTTATGTGAGGGGACTTCCCTAATCTATTTAGCTTCAAACTGAGAAAGAAAACCCACTAAAAGGTGAAATCCGGTACTCAGTCTAGATCATCACTTCCGCTAAAAGAAGTGCAGGCGGGTTATGCACGAGCTACACTGTAAATGGTTAACCAGAAAATACCATCGATCTCTCTACTGTAAATTTACAGCATATTCTACTACTCATGCAGTAGGACAATAAATTGTATAAGTATACAGTAACTGCTACTGCTGATCTACACTGACTATTAACAGTGCAGGTACGGCAGGGGTGCGAACGTTCCAATTACGTGTGACCTAAGCTTCGGTAACCGTCATCCCTTCCAGATTTATCTGAGTTTTTACTATCTACCTTTTGTGTATTCGAGTCCTGAATCCGTAAAATGGGATACTAAATCCCCTGAAACATTATGAACATGTTGCAGATTACTCCAAGGTTCTACCAAGGTAGCCAGTAAAACTCGACAAGTGCATCTTTTAGGGTAGATTCAGCTGGAGTCGGACACATATAATCATATATTGAGACGGACACTTGATGTTTTGGTTATTCAAGCGTACTAAGCTCTTTCTTTATGGAAAATTGTAAGGTTTAATTTTAAGTGTTATTCTTTCGAAAAAAAATACAAAAATACTAGAAGTCGTAGTCTACATGAATAACCTAAGATTTCACTGTCCGTCTCAGGGCACCGGTATGTGTCCGACTAATGGTGAATATACCCTAAGCCATTAATGGTGTGATATGGCAGATCGTGTGTATATTTCCACATCTCTATCAAACCCAATAGACGGCTCTTTTCCCTTCGCCAACAACATAAACTGTTCTGTGCAGAAATCTAATCAAAAGCCCAAGCACATTACGCATGATAAGAAGTAACGATACCACGGCCTGTGAAGTATAACCTCTGTAAAAGGGGTCACCTTGATCACTATCAGGCATAATGGAACGGAGGTCCAGGGGACACGATATTTTGTTATAAAGTTAATAAAAGCCATGCTGCTCTATCAAATGACTAAACCGGATAGGCCTGCATCTCTATAGTTTAGTTTGTGAAATCCCGCTTTGTTATGGGAGATGACGTTAGTGGAAGTCATGTCTGAGTAACAGAATGTGGTATAAAAGCTCCCTTTACTCTCCAATTCTCAAACATATCATATTACTAATACAGTCCAGTTCGTGTATATCGGGCTGTACCATATTCAGGTGTATGGGACATGATACCAGCGTCCCATCTCAGCGTTCCTTTGCATACTAATGAGGTATATAGATACCCGGATGTAAGCTTCTTGAATCCACTATAAAATCCCTTCGCCGTGAAATGTGATGGACGGCCGAGGCACCAAGCTCGGATTACTCCATGTAATCGTGTAATTTTGAGGGGAGGGGCTAGTGATTTGTAACACTACCTGATAGCTCCTACATATTGAGCTATAGGGGAAGAATGATTTACTTCAGGAGAGGAGATTGCATGGGCAGTCATTTCCTGCGAAGTGTATAGTGGGGAGGGTTGTATATAAATAGTTAAGGATCCCCCCGGGAGCCACTCCACTCACCTCTTCTGGTTTCGTAGTATATTGGAGATAAAAACAAAAAGGTGAGGTTCGCATATACCGTTGGGTGGTATTAGTTATCCTTTGGGTAAATAGTAATACCTAAGATTAGGTGTACATCGTATGTGATTACTTTAGGTCAACATCCAGGAACTGTACTGTATGTTCTTATTGCAGGTATATTTCTGTTATTTATAATTGTCATTATATCAGCATCCAGACAAAGACTAGTATTCAGTCTGCATTCTACATTTAGCTGGCGTACCTACTACCTACATTATGTATTGGTACCTCCGTCTTTTTAGTAGATAGTTCATCTCTGTATAAAACATAGGCCTATACATACATTCCTACCTGACAGTCTGGATGGGACAGATATGTGGCAAAAACTATGCTTTATATCACTGTAACAGGTACAATCTATGTTGAGCTGTGATTCCAGTATGGGCAGCCCCAGGGCTTACCAAAACATGGAGTTCCTAAAAGTCACATTCCTATATGTATTTACATGTCTATCAGGGATTCATGTATACTCTGACTATGTCAGGAACTGTCAACCATGTTGCTGGACCACCACACCGCCTCTAGTGGCAGGCCTGGCAACCTGTGCCAACACCTTGTACATGTATAGTGTTTGTTCACATATCACGGAAATCAAATAAAAGTCCTGGCCTTGGCTGACTGTGAAGCCAGCCTGTGTATGGGGGAAAGTGTATTTAAAAGAACGTGTCATATAGTACTTTTTCTATTTGTAGTATGATTTATAATGGGGATCAGAATGGCAGATAGACAAACCATTTCCTTATCCGCTGGACATCCAGGCAGTCACGCAAAGAGAAGCATTACACCATTATTATCATCCTTAGATGCTACGATCTTACACGTATACACTGAAAACCCAGAGCAAGGAGCCTAGTCATTATGACGACGTAGGTAGTCATAATGAATAATGGCAGATGGAGTGGAGAATGGTGTATGAATATAGTCTCTAATTAGTTCACTTCTTAATGAGAGGCATCCTTTTCACATATTTGGTGTAGTCTTGACTGAACTAAGTAGCATTACTTGTTATAAATAAGTTGCCAATGGGTGAGAATGATTGCCCCAAAGGTATAGAGACCACTCTGCTCCCTGTCACCACACAGAAAAAATCCAGAGTTGGCAAACCTGGCACTGCCTTGTCAATTTGACAAGGAGAGGGGCTGGCAAGCAAACCTCTTCAGTAAGAAGACCCATCTAGAGCTACCTGGCATATGCCAGCCCTAAACTTGTCTAGAAGTGATTCATCATTCTCCCTGCAGGTGGCCATTACCTAGCATAAATATGTACCCTTGGGAACAAATTGATGAATTCCTATGTTGATATAATACTGAGTATTACAATACATATATGTCAATATGGAGGATTATGTGAAGTATCTAGGAAAAAAGTAAGATAATGTAACGAATGCATACTTTTGACAACATTAAAAAAATAGAGCACATGTGTAGAAGGAAGACACCTCTTTTGTGTCTTTCACCAGGGCACAAGTAGGTGCATGCACCTTATATTGGTATTATACACACACAAGCCTACAGTCCATTGCTGGAGAGTAGCCTATTCTCAGTAAAGACTTGGTGATACATTATGTGGATCCTTGGTGACACTAGTGTATTAAATCTCACTTCTATATGTGGTCATGTATTTAAACAAATTGATAAAATAATCTTGTCATCTGGAACCAGACCAAACTCATACATTTGAAACCCTAGACCTACCACCATTATGCAATGATGAGCCCCAGCTGTGGCTATTCTAGGCCTGCATCAACTATCTTAGTTTGACGACCTTGACAAGTCTAGGGTCGTCTTGTGGGATGGTAACCTGGCAGGTTGTCAATTTGACGAGTTGAAGCTAGTTGATTCTATGCTGTTCACTTAGAAGACCCTAGGGTCGTCCTGTAAGACGACCTTACAGACTCCAGAGCTGTCCAGAGTTTTTCAGTGCAGTGTATATCTCATGACAGATATAGTTATGCAGATATTAAAACCAGGTGGCAGTAGCGTGCCATAGGTAGCAAGTGAGGAATAGAATTATGTGGCATAGGGTAGTCATTGGGACAACCTAGGACTTGAGAGTTGTCATTACTGATGACTTTAGGTCTTCAAATGGACAATACTTAAATTAACAACCTTAAGGTAGTCATTCTGACTACCCAATTATTGTGACTACCTAAGGTCGTCATTATGACAACTTTGGTCTGAATGGCTCAGATGGGTAGTCACAATGACGACCTAAGGTGGTCATTTTGACTACCTAAAGTTGTCAGTTTTGGCATTGTCAAAATGACGACCCTTAGATTTTCAGTGTATATTAATATCATGCAAACTAATGTGTAACCCGCTTGGGATCTGGAGCTTTATTCCTAAAGAAAAGAAAGAGAATATTACTATTAAATAGGCCCTACATATTCTTTAAAGCATGAGAAGCAATATTTTAAACTGTCAACCTGACCACAATCTGTTGACATGATGTGACATCTAATATGGTTTACTCATCCTTTTTTTATTGCGTACACGCTTTGAAACATTATTTCATTGAATCCCCAACACCCCCCCCCCCCATGTGCCTCTAACTCATCACAGCATAATATGGTACCATATCCCCATGATAAACCAATACACACACGTTGTGTTATATATACGTTATAGATATATGGATGGAAAAAACTGTGTTAGGCTGGGACCAGAATTCCTGGAAGGTCTGGTTCAGAGTCAGTCCACACAGTAGGTGCACTCCATATATGGCACCGCCCATTCTATGACGTGCCTGCTACCCCACGTGAGGAGAATGGTCATATCAAATAGTATTGTCCTTCGGTATTCAGATATCTGGTTTCAATTAACTAAGACAATTAGAGCTAAGGCAAAAAAAAAGGTATGTTTCAGGTAACATGGGAAGAAAGACTAGGGTCGGTAGGTAGGATTTTAAAAAATATTAATTTTAACATGAAAGTACTAGCCATCCTCCGTGAAAATCGAAAAAATGACCCAAAAATGTAAAAATATGAAATGTTCTTCAAAATTGCACAAAAAAACGTAGGGTCGGCCCTGTTTTGCTAGGGGACGGCCGGGTGATCTGAAACAAACCTTTTTTTTTTAATTTGGCCTAACCAAGTCCTATCATTCCTTGGGAATTATGCAGCAGTACACCTGTGTAATGGACCTCTACTGCAGTTACTCACGGTAAGGGCTCATCCCTGCCTCATATCATATCACTACATACTGTATGTAGGTTCAGCCAGACTCTCTCTAGGCCTATGTCGGCAATCTTCCTCCTCAAGATATACATATAATTTCAAAGGCAATAAGGAAATGGTGAGATCTTCCTAATGTGTATCCAGATGATTATTGTGATCATTTAATTAACGCCATGATACATATATGCAATTATCGGGTAATTATTGTGGGACCGGATAAAGGCGTGGCTGGGTCATAAGCAGTTACTCTATAATACTGTAGCTGTTGGCTATTCTAAAATAGGCATCGGCTATGAAAAACTCCAGATTCGAAAATAGGTTGTTCAGAAATTACATTTTATTCATTCTGACATACGGTTGTAATCATACAGTCGGATAGTAACAATCAAATATGCTTCTGAACACCAGTGGTCATATGAACATACAGGAGGTATACGCTCACAGTCTAGTACATAATTCCTGAGATCCAAGGCTCTCTTCCATCTTGGTCGACTCCATCTGGACCAGACTCCACAGAGGGAGTTCTGTGCCCGGAGTTGTTCACCAGTGTGTCTATCTCCTCTAGTTCCCCCAGAGGGTGGAACAGAGAAAGACGCAGGGTGACCAAGTTGGAAGCAGCAGCAGGACTAGGCCAAAAAGGTACAACAGAGTTCGGGGAATCTCTGTTGTGGAGCAGTCAGGCTGGCCGAAGTGCACAGCAAGACTGGGTCCTCGATTAGCAGAACCTCAGGTCTTATATACTGATCCTTATGTAATTCTCTCCATTACTCGTAAACACTTGAGTTCCCGAGGAACTCCGGGTAACCATGCACCGGTGCATCCGGGCCGACACGGTACCCGGGATACGTCGGGTGACACGTGGCGGTCATGGCTCAATGCACATTACCAGGTCGCGCTCCACCAATCCTCATGTGCAGGCTTATGTAACCACATACCCGGCACTAGACAGGAGTGTGGCCTGGATACACGGCAACACACATACTCAATATAACCCAAACTGGTTCTATAGAAATAGTACAGCGGCGTCCCACTACACTACATATTATGGTAGATTCACCATGAGTCGGACACATACCTTGAGCAGGGCACCTAAATATGTGCTTATTCAAGCTTTTCAATCCCCCTTATGTGAATAATATTACAAGTTCGCGATAATCTCCTGAATAAGGAACTACATGTACTGAGGGTCTTACCATGCATCGATAATCTACGTATTCGAGTGTCCGACTCAGGGAATATGTCTCCGACTCATGGACCTGGTGAATGTACCCTATAGAGTTCCAGTGCTGTGACCCACACACTTCTCCCACGTACATTCTACAGTGCCCACTTGCCAAATATGCTCACTCACCAGTCGGCATGTGTGATGGTTTGCATTGGTCTTCAGTTTGTGACAAGGTAGGCGGGTCTACGTGACAATTCGGTGATACCATGAGGTGAGCTGACCAACTCTCCTTCACACCTGACATGACCACACCTATATACCTAGGTTATGGAGCACTAATATAGTAGGAGAACTCTCATGTAGAGCTCAGGGGGATATCTATATCATCAATTGTTTGGTTGATAATGTGATATCAACTCAAAATAATGCTACAGAATGCGCAGGAGTATATGTAGAAGCTATTATATTATTTCCAAAATGGGATTTGTCTTCAACACACTATGGCATATTTTCACGCCATTCCTATCATGATACTCGACATAACAACAGTGAATAAATATAATGAATGCACTTTGCAATGATAGCTATACTCAATAGGTATACATAATAGTCTAGGTAAAAACAATAATTCCTCCACAGAGGAATTTAAAACCACATAGAAAAGACCTTGTCTGTGTTACCTCTAATGAAGTTCTTGTTCCAAAGGGAAAACACACAGAGGGCGTGGGAGTATACAGAGTCCCTTGGCACTGCTCTATTGTTCATAGGGGAAATGTTAAGGGCTTGGCAGGGACGTGTAGGAGATGGGGCCACACAGGAGGAGGGGTGAGGTGAGTGGCAGAGGAGGGAGAGAGGGGGGGCTGGGAGGGGGGGGGGGTTGAAAGGACCAATGAGGTGCGAATGGGAGGTCCTAGTTGCGCGCAGGATTTCCGCAAAGGAAAGGGCAGAGGTGGAAAGGCGCAGTGCGGAAATGGAACTGCCCCTAAAAGGGGGAAGGAGGGAATAAAAGGAAAATAAAAGGGCATCAGGCAATCCATTGAATGGCTAGGCTAATGTGAGGAGGGCTTAAAAATCTGGGGGATGGAGCCAGAAGGTGTATGTGTCTGGGGTAATATGTATTAACTATGGTACAGGTGAGCCACTGTATGCGTTGTCCAAGGCACCAGCCAAGGATGCCATTGTCCAAGGAGAATAAAACTTCTACCAGCAGCCAACTGTGGTATAAATAGATGTATTGGCTGGTGATATAGCGGGGATGTTTACAAGTGTATTTGATCTTCCACATCTCGTGATGCAAACCATTCTACCAGTTCATTTTCATTGATCTGACAAGGTTCATTAACCGACGACACCTCTTGTGTATTCAGGCCAGCACCTGTTAAAGTTAAAGGGTATGGTGTTCGCATACGGTACCTGGTGGCCAAAAAGGAATTACCTAAATTCATGATAAAAGCATAGAACTCACAAGGAAATATCTGAGTATTTCCCCAACATTTTTAATCTGACCAATGAAGCACTTCATTTCACTATAAAAAAGTATCTCATCGGGCATGGTTCCTACGACTATAACTATTTTTTACGGATTGGTTATGTTACAGATAATCTCCTCTAAACATCCTAGAAGTTTGGTCCACATGTTGATTATGAATCTTCAGGAATATGATTTCCCCCACGGACGACCATAATTATAATTATAGATAAGGATTTTGCATAATTGGTATTGTTGAATTTATGAATACAAAGTAGAAACTGGTTGAACGGAAATCTGTCATAATCTATTCATTCAATAATCCTTTTAAAAAACTAATAGGAAAAGTTAAATATATCAAACGCAGCTATATAGAGAGAAACACACCTACAAATCGCCGCGGTTCTACACTGAGATAACCAAACTTCATTTTTCTTCCCGATAACACCCCATATATCACCGCCCCTCACAACCGTCACTGACACACCTATTTCCTGAGGGTAACGAGATGGAATGGAATCAGAATCCATTTCCATGCCCTTAATTGTAGGTGGGTCCAAGTCTCAGATGTGGAGTCATGAGTGTTGTGGGGGGTATTGTAATGGGTTCTCACAGTGGGCGGAAATTGTGGCGGCCATATCACCAATCATCCTCTTGTGAAAGGCATTGGTGTATACGTAACAGGTTCCTGAGTGTAATTACATTGGCTGCAGCCATGAGTTAAAGCTGCGTTTCTTTATTTCTTTGGGAATCAGAGTTCATAATGCATACATGTGTAGATATTGCATATAGACATGGACCCTGAAGCATGATACATAATTATAGGTATGTGCATCCATGTGGATTAACGATCAATCCTTTAGCACTGAATACCTGCCATAAATTGCCTACATCACGCTAATTATAGTCATCTATAATTGGAGATGATAAAGGTATATTATACCGAGGTCTTTGTTTAACTATTTGTGATGTATCAATTCATCAACTGTCTTGACCTGCAATGCCCCAACTGTGCAGCACTAGCGAATTCATGCATCTCGACAATAATTTAGGGCAGAGCACATAAAACACTATGCAGTCCTCAAAGGGTTCATGTATTTGTATGTAGCTGTAAACAGAGTTAACGGAATGTCAAAAGAAGCACTGCCACTGGAGCTTTAGGTATAGACGAGCCTTGATCAATAATAAAACACTCTTCAGCTTTAAATAACTGCCGGGATGGGGGCACTGGAGAAGCAGTCTTAAATAGCTGTTAGTGTGAGTGGTGGGGCACTGGAGGAGATGTTGATGTCACGTGGCCTGGTGTTTAAATAGAGACTTGGGGAGAGCTGATAACACCCTCTATTGGGCTCCAGGGAGTGGTAGGTTCCATTACACTACACGAGGGGACACATGGAGCACAGGGTCCCAGAAATTGAACCTCTCCACAGAAGAAGTATAATATTACTATGGTGCTGTCCTTCAAAAACGGACTGTATGTGATCCAGGGAGTGGTAGGTCCCATTACACTCGAAGAGGGGACACACGGAGCACAGGGTCCCAGAAATCTAACCTCTTCACAGAAGAAGTATGATATTACTATGAGGTGGTCCTTCAAACATGGACTTATAAATGTGAACAAGACACCCACTTGTTGCTTTTTAAACAGTAGGAGGTACGGTTTCACCAATATATAAATGGTGAACATGTAAAAGGGAAAAGTGTGTGAAGTAATAACCTCAGCTCCCGCCCCGATCCCACAGCCCGTTCTATCTGAGGTGTTTTGGATGTGGAGTGTCACGGAGTTTGATATATTAGTATTAATATTAGGCAGTAGCAGGACCCCGGGAGCAGGAGCCAATAACCCATCCATTTAGGATTTTTCTTATACTATCACGTCACTACAGAACCTTACCCTATAATATTTGGTCAAACATATATAATGTATATTAAACACTATGTGTTTGACCATCCCGGGAGTATTCGTAGGATTATGAGTACAGGGGCAGAAGTAGAAAGACTTCTACACAAGGACAGAGCGGGACAGAGCTAAACAACCACTGATATACATCGACTAGAAAGGAGACAGAGTCAAAAGGGAGTCCACGTTGCCTCCAAAACGAAGGGAGCCTGGGACCTTATGTGACCCCCTTAGTTGAGCCAGGCAGCTATGAGACTTCTCTAGGTGACTCTCTTAGGTCAGCCAGGGGGTCGGTCACCTATAGGCTCCCTTAATCGTCCTGGGCTCTCTTTGAGAGGGGAGTCATTCTGGAGGCAACCTAGACTCCCCTTTCACTCAGTTTTTTTTCTCTGTGTGGTCCTAGTTGATCACATGACGTTGGTGGCTTCTGTAATTGCACCTGGTGGGTCACATGACCAATCTACATAAGTATGCTCCCAACTAGGCATTACAATACGGATAGCCCTGGGCTCAGGTTTTTATGTGAGAGTGAATGGTGACCCTTTGGACCACATGTATATGAACTTCATGTAAAGCATGCATAAATAGTTTACCATAGCAAGATCAAAAAAAGGTTGTCTATGATCAAACGTTGGTTGGTAAATAAAAACCAAAGGTTGCCGATATGTTATAATGAATCCATCTGTATCCGTTAAGTCGATAGTCAATTTAGACCTATAACATGTATTTAATCAATTCACAGTCGGATGCCCCCCGCATGAAAAAAAGTATTTTGTCTCTAGATATTTTAAACTTCCATGATTTCCATGATTGCATGGCGTATCACGATACAGCGAATTGAGAAGAGCCCATGTGGTTTCCTAATGAAAAGTTTTTCTGTAAACATGAGCGCATTTTATTAGTTGTTGATGGCCCCCGCGTAGTATCCAGTGTAAGCCCGGTACAGAAGCAAACTGATATAATCTGCTTAGATCAGGATAATATGAAGCAGGAATCCTGAGTCGACTCGGCATGATACTGAGTGGTGGGTTGTATCAGTTGGTGTAGGCGTTGGTTGAATGACCGGTGATGAAACTCAATGTCATATCTCGCAGCATGGGGGATTATGATCTGTCTGGCTCTGGCTTGACAACACTAAACATGAACTGCAGGAGAATATCCATGATGCATTTGTAGATGCATTGAAATTATGCCTTTTGTCGTAGGTTCGCTGCGCATATATTGTGGATTTATTCTACATGTATTTTTGGATTAGATATTGCCAGTACACATTATTTGCTTAAAACCGCTAATGTTGCTGCCCTGACAGTAAGATTTGAAGTATTTTTATACCCACCTGTGGCTTCAATGTAAGCAGTTTTTGCCTCTGACAGAACAGGCTATTACAACAGCTACTGTGGTATTGTAAAGCGATGGTCTACAGTGGATGCTATAGACCTACTGCAGAAAGTATCCACAAATCCAGTCTGGAACATGATAAATGAATGCACAGGAGACACATTTTTAGGTGTTTTCCTCTCAGTGCATTCAGTATTGCTATTTGTCTCATATACATAGAGAGACAGGGACAGACAGAAATAGTGACAGACAGACGTGCACAAAGACAGACAAGGGAAGAGAGAGACAGGGTGATAGTCCACCACAGACAGATAAAGATAGGGTTAGTGTAAACGTCCATTCTCAATTAGTTCACTAAAGTTGACTTTCAACCCAGTATTACTGTTACTGTCCTCTTGCATGCATGCTGTAGATAGAATCTCTAAGTTGACGATAATAATTATAAACCTTAATTAGAAGAGTTAGAGGCACTTTCGTTCCTAAATTGCCTCTGTACAGGAAGGGCCTGGTAACAACCACTATCTTACATTAAACTTGAATTTTGCTGGGTTTGGGCAATCCCTACTGGGAGCTTGAAACCAGCGTACAGGAACCAGAATGCATGATGAAAGTTCTCCCATCATACTTTCTGGTTCCAGTTCTGGTTCCCGTTCGATGGTTTCAAGCTACCAGTAAGGACCCAGCAAATTCAACAAAACTCAAGTTCAGATTAAGTCATGGTGGTTGTTATCAGAGCCTAGCTTCCTGTATGGAAGGATCTGGGAACGAGAGTAAGTTAGAGGTTGTGCTACTTCTGTTGGCCTTTGACCGAGAACCTTGATCCCTCCCATGATAGTCACATGCAGTGGAGTGCAACCTGTCACTTCTATATATAAACAATGAATGTAATGTATAATGGTATATTATAAACATGAAGTACATTCCTTTTTTTGTAGCTGTGTAAGCCTAAATTTATGTTGTTACATGATATCGTTTATAAATTGTGTATATACATTTAGATCGTCTCTTACGATTCCCTGTGTATTTTTGTCTCAATGAAAGGGATTTTTAAAAGGTTTAAATACCAGAGCTACAGGAGAACGGAAGTGTGGCCATGGCCTCTCCCTCTATGTCACCTTATCTGTTGACACGTGTTCTTATAATATCAAAACCCAGTAGTCCCTACTTCCTTTCGACCTACATTCTTGAAAATGAAAACCCCTGTACTCTCATATACTCTGCGCTTGAACGTCACATTAGGAGACAGTTTGCCAAAGATACACACCAGAGATAGTCCATGCAGTGCTTTGGAGTTAAATATATACCCTTGCTTTGCCAATGTTATTGGACTAAATGTTTTTCCAAGGATATTAGTGGATCAACAAGGGAAAAGGGACCTCCATGCGGGATTTTTAGTACCAACTTTGGCCACCAGGGGGCTCCATATAGCCAAAAAGGACCAAAATATAGCAAAAACTTATATATACTACTTTTTCATGTAGAATAAGATAGGCCACATTAGAAGATACCCTCTTTGATGAAAACATTCCATATTTGGGAGGGAAAAGAACGTTTTTGGGCCTAAATTGGTGTTTTTGCACATGTTGGTTGCCATGGAAACATGATCTTCATTCTAATTAAATCATTTTTTCAAATTGATTGATAGAAGGCCCCACAACAATTTTTATGCTGAAAACAGCATGTAAATACCATTTTTAGATCAAATGTTGTGTCCAAATGTTTGAAAAAGTGTGAATATTTGGTAATTAGCATAATTATGCTAATTAGATAGTAATATCTCTAAAACAAAGTGAGATAGAGCTTATTGGTATTTACAATTGGACAGTGACCACACATATTCAGAGAGCCAGTACTCAAAAACTAGAGGTGGTACCTGCTAATAAAAGATATCACTGGAAAGCTGATGACATCAATTTTATTATAGAGTTTTTACCTTGGAGGACCCTTTTCCCTCGACTGTTTATTTATTAAGGACACTTTACAATAAATCTCAAATACTGTGTAATGGCCATATTTAGGCATACATGGTTTACCTCTAAAGATATAGAATATATCAATTTTGTCAGGTTCTTATGCCTCTGTAATAATCAAGTCGTAACAAATGGTGTATTCACTTTTTAAACTGAATAACCCAGTAACAATAATAGGAGGAATATCATAATGTGGAGTTATGCCCCACCAAACGCCCTGCCATAAGCAGGTAACAGAGCACTGCAAATATGGGAGACAAGACTGGATACCTTTACCATGCCATACCTGTTGAGCATACAGTACATGTTGGTCCGTGGGGATGCATACATTATGAAGGACAACGTTAAGGAGATACAGCTGTCCTTCTGACCTTGAATACATCAACCCCTCCCATCCTCCCCTCACCTGCCTACTCACAGCATGGGGTGTCAAATGTCTTTAATTTGTTTTGGTCCTGCAAGGTTTCCAATAGGCTTCTTTGACATGAGACTCAATAAATAAAAATAGTACAGCAATGAGTTTCCCATAATAATGACAATGCCAACTGAGCACCTTATTGTTATTGGTTGTGTAATATCTCAATATGTCTCACAAACGATTGAATTTCATCCAATATGAAAACATCTGCTCTTGCATATATCACGCCTACCACAAAAGGTGAGGTATCGAATATGGTCGATATATTAGCAAGAAATGAGGCTATTCCGTGTGCAACGTAATGATGCTATTGTTAGGCTCTTACTGCCAATACTGGGAGATCTCACTAGGGGCATTACCTGAATGGTAAGGCTGTGGGTTACTGCCCAGCCCCTGGAGACAGGTGAGACTGCCGGGTGAGACTGGCAGGGACCCCTGACCATGCACCTGGATCCAACCTGCATTATGGATGAGAGTATAACGCAGCCTGGTGGCACCCAGGAGGAGGATAGGTGGGTACATGCTACACAGGGTAGCTCTCAGCATATTATGGACACACTGAGAGATGGAAGATTTGATATAACCCCTCTTATAAGTGATGGCAGTCCTCGCAACTCTTTGTACCAGGCTCCCAGGGGCTTTCTCTGCTTCTTTCATTGGGAATTGTATTTCAATCTCAAATCCCTCTTTTTACAGATTTGAGAGAAAGTATTAATGGATGCAAATGACTACCTCTCTTTTCTTTTAAATCTGTAAAATAGCTAAAAGGAAATTTTAAAATTGAAATAGAGAGAAATGGAGAGAAAAACGCTGGAAATCTCTCACAATAAGATCCGGGGCAGGCAGACTTTGCTTGTGGAATGGTAACTTCTGGAGGGCATATACGTTTATATACATGTACAATACCCATTTTCAGGCAATGGAACAGGAAGAGCACAGCAGACAGGCACTGAAAGAAAACCAGCGAATGAATATGGGGGGAGGGCATTATAAATGGATAATATGTATACTTTGTTAACATAGTAGTATTTAAGATATAACGACAAGGGTAATGGGTAAAATGCCTAGGGAAACATGGATGCGAAATTTTGGGCTGTTTAGGTTGATATAAGATAAAGATAGTGGAGGGACATGTAAAATTATCCAGACAGAAGGTAGAAATAATTTGGTATTAAGGTAAATGCACTCCTCGTCATGGGAGAGAAAGTGTAATTATATAAACTGAATGGGAAGTAGGGGAAGAATAACTGGGATCATATCATGCGGAGAATAGATCCCAAAAGAGGCATAAAGTCACATAAAGGGGGTCAGGTCATGACCTGGCCTTTATGTCAGCCACATCTGCCAGCTGTATTTATAAATAAGCTGTGTACACTGGGGTCTAAACCTCACCACCTTAGGTATAGCATCCACGTGGGTGTATTACTTGTTAGACATTCCTCTCTGCCTCTCCAGGGCCTTGTCTTAAAGCTAGGGGTCTTTCATTGGAGTCGCTACTTGCATAGCAGATGGGGAGCTACAGGGGGTGGGTCTGTTGGAGGTGCTGCTTCTATACAGTATAACAACACCCTGGAGTGTGGAAGGGGTGGGTTTCAGTGAATTCCAGGGCAGCCAGACACACAACACCATTGTGTGGACTGTAGATCATGGGCAGAGTAGAGTAGAGTAGAGGTCACCTAAAAGGGGTGGATCACTGGTTCACATACACTTGGCATTTAGCAATATGTCATGTACATATGTACCGTTGTAATGTAACCTATATCCTCAACGTCATGGCATGACTTGTATAATACTGACAGTGATGGGGCTCTATGCGAAATTCTGGGGGTTTCCTTAAAGGGATTGTTTTAATTCCCTTTTGATTAAAGGACCGCTAGTTCAGCTTAGGTCCATGAGTTTTGCCTGTGCCACATCTATAGTTAAATACAGGAAAGTAAAGTAATTCAAAAGATTTCCATATCAGCTTTAAGTGTAAAAAACCCTAGGACTTGGCCCAAATAATGTCGTCATTCTATTAACAACCTGGCAAAGTTAATACTTAGCTCAGACCGATTTGGGCAACAAAGCAAGGCATTTGAATACATGTACTGGAATAAGCGGCTTACAATTCCTAGATCTATCCCCGCGATGAGATTGTGCTAGAATATATGAAAATACACTGAGCATGTTTTTATGATTTGAATATTTGAATTGGTTTAAGTTGTCTTGAGCGCTTAAGAACATGTTTAATCAGGCCATTGATGCCCTGTGGGACCTACTTTGGCACATCTATAGTATGTGTGAAGCATTCACATAACATAATGGGACGCCCCCTTACGTTAAGTAAACGTCCTCTTGTAGGTTAGAGACCTGCCCTGGCACACACGTGTTGCCTCTACCCTGGAGGTGTGACCATCCAAAAAGCGTAGAGCATCACGCACATGCTGGGATAAAAGCCCGGAGGCGAGTATAACATATGGGAGTTGACATTACTGCCAGTGCAAAGTTCACACACCCATGTCTGACGTTGTGTGTGCTAGATCTAGACATGCATATGTCTCAATCCTATGGTGCAATATCCAGGACACAGATATGTCAACGACCACTCCCCCCCATACCTCGACATACCTCTGCGGTCTAGCAGGTACAGACCTGAGAGTAACGTACTAAGCATGTCTAATTTTGTTGGATCGGCCTTTAGTAAAAGGTCAATCATGACACATTATTATTATATGGTTTGTCATTTTGCATGACGTTTGAGGTCATTATGGTCATAGAGGTGTCATAAATAAAGTCGTACTTATGTTTAGACTTATAAGAGTTACAAGGCTTACATGATTAAGTAGTCCCAACTATTACGTAACCATATAGGCTTTACCTGATGTACATGTATAAGTGATGCACATCAGTGGCCCTGAGTTAATGGATATGGAATAATGGAAGATCGATCCCCCATAGCCCATTATCATCTGCCTACTGTACCCATGTGATGCGTGCCCTTGATAATGTTCTATTCAAGGCTCATGGATCCTTGTGTGCATCCAGGCATAACGTGTATACAAAAGCACACGCAAGAATCTACTACACAGCACCAGCTGGGTCATGGTAGAGCCGAAACCCTGCCAGGTCACTATTATACACACACATTAAAGGGGCCGTATCACCACTCACACTTAACCACATAGTAGACTAGAACTGTACTAGAACTGTGAGTGGCATACGCTCGGTGATAATGCCACTTTAAGGTATACAATATAGGCCTTATCCATGCGTAGAGGTATATGATTATACAAAAAAAATGAGTACATTGAATGTGTCCCAATCTGCTTATAGATGTGATTCTAAATGGCACTCACCTTTCCCTTAGCGTCCAACAGGTAGACGGCAGAGGCAGCCATGGTGTTAAAGATCCAATTGAGGATGATCCAAAACTAAGAGTAATCGATTATAAGCCGAGCCTTGAATATGAAGCCCACACAACCCCTACTCCCTGGAGTTATACATTAAGTGTAGGTGACTGACACGTAGGTAGTACTAGTATCTGCTATATTCCTCCTGGGCATAGATCCAATCCAGGGGGCGGTGATGTAGATAGGTGTGCACAGGTAAGTCACAACAACGCTAGTAGAGCCAAGATCCGCTGGTCAGAGAGTCCACGGTGATAGGGTGCAAGGTGCTGATAGTGGTGGGTGATAGTGATGATTACAGTGGTGCTTTAATAGGTACGCAGTAATGGGTGGAAATAATTGAGACTCCCTTTTTCAGTGGGCGTCTCTATGTATAAACATGTCTCTGAACTAGAAATGGGACCCAGAACGTCAAGTATCGCTCGGATCCATGCGAGCTAGGCGCTGATTGGAGTGGTGGTGTGGTGTGGTGTGTAGTGATGTGGGAGGGCGGTATGGAGTGCAAAGTTCAGTCTGGAGCTCACGGGCCGCCTATGCCACAGTGCCCTGGCCTGGAGGCCTAGGCGGCCGCCGCTGGGTCAGTCAGCTGGTGGGTCCCATGGCCTCTTAGATACACACAGTATATAATAGTAGTATAGTATATTGTAGCCTCAGGCCTGATCCAAATCTGGGATCCAAAGTCCTCCCTCTTCCCTGGTGTGTCCACTCGGTGGTGGCGGTGGATGTGATATGTGGACGGGCCTGGTGTAATGTTACTACAACCTGAGCGTTAATTCCTCCTGGGTGTAGTATGTCTGTGGTGTCTGGAGTCAGGTGTGGAGGTATGGGTGATGAGGCCTACTCCAGTCCCCAGTCTCCAGTGAGTGAGGAGTGGGAGGGGCGTCTGTGTGTAGTAGTAGTGCTAACAGCACAGGTAAGTGGTGGCTGGCAGCACCTGGATGCAGCCCACACGGCTCCTCCTGTATCACACCTGGAGTAGGAAGCCGGCTGCTGTATTGGCAGCTCCTGATGGTGGTGGTCTCCGCCCCTCCCGGCCAACTGATACCAACTGATGGGCTGGAGGGAGCCTGGAGCGGCCTGATCTCCTCCACGGCAGGCCGGGAAGGGTACCTCCCACTCCCCTTGTATTGCTCCAGTTGCTACACGCTGACGCCTATAACGCTGGAGGATCCGGAGAGCTGACTGAGTCACTATATGACCAATGTACTGCTATAAGCGCCAGTCTGGGGCGCCAGTGGGCTAGTTGGCGCTACCCATGCAGACTGCTGACGCCTAAGTTAATGCCCAACTGTATGCATAAGGGCAGGAGTGGGAGGAAGGCGGTGATACGATATAAGCGCCACCCTCTCCTCCAGGGCTTTATACATACACTGGAGCAGCCACACCACCTCCTCTCTCCCTCCACCTCCTCCCTACTGCCACGCTGCCCTCCGGGTGTGGTTGTGTATATTGGGGTCCTGTTATGAAGTGGGGACGTTATGCATAGGGCGTTGCACCTCCAGGGGTATCACAAGTCCCTATTAAGCCTCACCCACGCCCTGGAGGCGAGGGTTGAGACCCGGGGTCACTGGAGGAAGTAGCATGGCGTTAAACCCCCATTGGCGGCTGATCTAAGGGATGTAGATCATTCGTGTACTGCATGTATTGTCTCAGAGAACGTGTGCTCTGAATGACATGGAATAATCGATGTATGCCCTATACATTGTATTGCTTTTAGATGCCGGCACTGCAGTGCGAAATGCTTTTTATGTTTTACATATTAAAAGTGAACCTCTACTAATTTGATGTAAACAAGCGTAATCGTATTTTATCTTCATAATATGAATTGATGGATGTATAAGCTTTAGATATGGGGTTTCATAATTGCATAATTTCATAGGTGTTTCTTTAATATGGGGTCTTGACAACGAGGGGCAAGATTGCCCTTTGACATTGAGTTTTCAAGAGTGTAATTATTTTCTCATCCAATGATGTTTAATACAGTCCTACTTACAACAGTCACATCAATCCATGCGGCTAGACATGTTCAAATCAACCATGACCACTTCATCCTAAATGAATTGTAATTATCATTGACGTCAATACTGGAAGCTTCTAGGGCTTCTGGTGCTAATTTAGATTATTGCTGGCTGGCCCCGGTGGCTGGCATCTGTGTCCACGTTCCAGACACCTGATGCATGCATGTAATACAGTGGCATATTGTTATAGGAAGCACAGCCATGTTCATGGTTCCGATTTTCCGGTAAGACTTAATATACTATGGTCAAAGTTGATTTTCATTCCACACCAGTTTAGAGAGGTGCTAAAACAAGTACCCCCTAGACATCTAACCCCCGGACATCTACCCCCTGTCATTTACCCCTAGGACTTTTACCCCCTTAGGACTTTTACCCCATAGGATATCCACCCCTTGGACATCTACCCCCTTGGGCTTTTACCCTCTAGGACTTCTACCCCTGGGGGCATCCACCCCCTCCAGATGCCCATAATTATGGTTGAGTCACATCATGTGGAGAGGGTAGATGTCCCCAGGGGTAGAATTCCTAGAGAGAAGAAGTCCAAGGGGCTAGATGTCAAAGGGGGTGCATGTCCTCGGGGGTAAAAGTCCTATTAAAGTGGGTAAAAGTCCAGGGGTAGATGTCCTAGGGGTAGGCCTAGATATCCAGGGGGTAAATGGCAGGGGTAGATGTCGGGAGGTAGATGTCCGGGGGTTATTTGTCCTGAAACCGTTTAGAGATACCACTAAGTATGTCAAGACCTTCCGTTTAAGAACACCTGTGAAGCAGAGAACGTGTTCCAGCAGATTTGCTCCACCCAAGAGACGATATCAGAGGCTGCGAACTTAGACGCCCCCTGGGTTGATGTGGTGTAACTACATCGCCTGGAATATATTTGTGCCGCCTGACTGCCACCTACTGGGACATTTTGGAATAACTATGGTCTAAACTCATGAACAACACTGTTAGGAGTCAAATAGTTCTCCAGTGGATATCACTGGAGTTGATGTTTTATAGCAATCCTAGCGCACTTCTGCTTGTAGATTATATTGGTAATGTGATATGAGACATTTATCTATAATTATGTCTCTTAGTGGTTAATTCATGATAATCATGAAATTTAGTCACCAATAGGTCTTTATGAATTAGACATTCAACCAAATCAGACATGGGCAATAATTGTAGTGAATTGAGAATATAATTATGACTGCAGAATAATCTGTCTATGCGAATCAGCTATTATAAAAGAAATAATTCTTAAAATGTTGAGCCACTGCAATAGCTAATTAAGCCTCCTTAGTCAATGTTTAAGAATAACGGTGAAAGCCTGTATATAATTACGCTGACTTCCAAAAAACTGTGACCCTAAAATAAACTGAAAGCTTGGCACCCATCGTTGCCAGTGAATCACTGTTTTTTCTACAGTGTTTTACAAATAAGAGAGACCTTAAACATGATGTGTGCCTCACTGGGGGCAGTATGTATGGGGATGTATATTAGACATATGTATACATGACGTATTAAATAAAAGTGTAGTTACTCCCCAAAGTACCAAAGGAAAGATATTTCATGGAGGTGTACATCGTCTGAAAATTAGGATCGGGAGGTCGCATTTTGTTTATGTTTATTTGGTAGATTTCAAAGTTAATTAGCCAGTGACATTTTATTCAGATCTAGTCTTTAGTTAAGTATGACATTTTTACAATATTGCGAGAATATTATCTTGGGATAACAAACCATACTACGCATTATATAATATTGCACAACGTCACTTCCCCATACATCATTATAACAGAAATATGCTTCTGTTCCATAGTTGAATATACCCTTGTATATCTCATGTACCTCCTGAAGGTTTAGAGAATAAAACCATTGTCATTGGCATTTAGATGTCGGACTGCTTCACATGAAAGCTGTGAATCACTTTACGTAACCATTCATGTGAAGCAAATCACGAAAAGTAGTAACCATCCATGCTACATAGAAGTAGGCAAATACTCATATATCTAAAAGAAATGTTTAAATACCAATTTTTACTATGCGTTGTATATATACATGCACTGTCATAATGCCCATGTCAAACTCAAACTGCAAAGCCTGAATCGTATTAATGATGCCCGCCACTCTGATAACAAGTGCCCCTATCAAAATAATCTTCCCTTAATATGGATAATGTAGACATATACTATATGTCCTCGCAGCGCTTATTTCAAGATTGTTTGTGGTTAATTGTACTGAGATGTCCGTTTTTACTTATCAGTATTTGAAATAGGCCGAATCTATAAATCATTATTGGTCGTGTCATACCTAGATCTGGATATGGCTGGGGAGTAGGCTAGTCCTTATCATTTGCTCTTTGATAATATCACTGAAATACACCAAGATTGATACATGTATATTCCTATCCCTCTTTTGGGATGTGTGCCTCTATGATTAATATCTTTAGTGAAATCTTAGTTTTAGAGAAATTGAAATTTTTCTTCATCTCAGGGTATACATAGGCAAGGGGTGCTTCATGCCCACACAGGTATGGATATACCTCCTGTACCTGTATGCAATTCCTCAGTTCCTCTCTCCATTTTTGTCCCAACTAATTTCGAAGCTACCACCATCCTCTTTGTCTCCCTCCACGTTTTTTCCACTCACCCCCTCCTTCCACATTAACATTTTTCTAGATGCTCACAGGGGAATTATTTTATTGATTTAGTTGCAAAATGTGGATTGTCAATTAACTGGGTCATTTAAAGGGACTCCAGCCAATCCGCACCAAGCAAATGTGACCCAGTGGCCTGGTGACCCAAAACTGGGTCGCGACCTACAATGATTCATACACGTCGGCGCTCCAGCGTGTGTGAGGGGCGGAGAGGTGGCGAACAAAGGAGTGGGGACGGAGAGAGACGCAGGAGGCCGCACTTTCTCCACCGTCGGACGGGAATTATGGCCAGCAACGAGGAGCAATCCTTGGTGGATCGCATCGGGGGGATAGATAGGAAATTCAGGAGGGCCTGTGCACAGATTGTCCTGCTGAATAATGAGATAGAGGCCCTACAGACACGCTACAACAGGGCCATGAAGACCAACCGGCGCTCATTTCGCTACAGCATCCGTCTCCGGCTTGCCACACTGGAGGGGATAAGGAACATGTTCTATGAGTATGCCAGTAGGATGGCAGATGAACTGGAGGAACTCCAGGAGAGGGTGGTGGAGGACCATGCAGTCTCACTGGAGAGGATAACAGGGGATAGCAGTGATTTTGACGACCTAACACCTCCAGCGACGGAAGAAGCTTGAAACGACTGGAGGAATTGTAGAGCTTGAACTGAATCTAGTCCTGTGCCTCTTGCTTGGGCATGTTTTGTTTACATTACCCCAGGGCTCTACCTGCTGCTGTGATTTTGAATGCCTCATAGTAGGCCTAATACAAGCCTTAGCATATGACTATGACAGATACCTCAGCTTAAATATATACTAAGCACCAATGATGAAATGATAGACTTAGGAAACCGTGCCAAAATCGAGACATTTATGTTTATACACCTGAATCAACAAAGGGTCAAGTATCCATGAAGAATCTGCTGATAGTGCTGAACTATGAAGGAACTTCAGGCTTATAGACTATTACTAATAGGCCATGTGATTCAAAAGAAGGAAGACTTGCTTCTTTTCAAAATGGACAAAGAATAACACTCCAAAAAAGCGACGACAAAGTCATTTCGACTTTAACGGCCCCCTGCCAATATGGGGCCACCAAATCCTCCCAAAGGTTTTGATCAATCTCTCACTTGTGTCTCATTTGAGACGCATTTCAACTGCATTCATGTTCTGCTTTGTCCCCTACAGGTAGAGGGTCGGCCAGTTCCAGGTGACAATAGGTGAGTATGGCTTGTCAGGGGGGTGTGTGACAGGGTGAGACCACGCCCCCTTCTACACGCTATGGACCACGCCCACCCACGTTGCCGACTGACCGCCGCGCCCCGGCCACCGAATGTGGCTGTTCTGCTGTGAGGGTGCCTATACAAATGTATTGAGATACCCGGTTCTAAATTAAGGCCATTAATACTTCTTTATTGTATTATTGCCCATACAGATATGGATGTCTTCCCCTAGACAGGGAATATGGGTTAAATGGTAGTATGTAGTATGTAACACATTGTAGTTAGGCTTAAACCTTTATTGTTTTCATTATACTATTACAATTAATTTCCAGTGGTGGACGCGATGGGATGCACCCATGATGGGCACACTCGCGTCTGCCAAAAGCTTATTAAAGCCATTTCACTATTCTGGACTCCGATTACCTCACCGATAGGGGGCGTCATCCCTTTTTATGCAACAGCCTGCGCCCTTTTCTTTCCGAAACCCTGGATCCGCCATTTTAATTTTCACTATATCATAATTCGAACACACCACCTGGACGTCCTTTGTAAAGGACGAGGCTGACATACTCAAGATACTATCCTCGGGTGTACCCTGTTTACCACTCGGCCTCGGACTATATGTATAGTCTATACAGTCAGACTTAAATCAGGTGTTTGTCTCACCATATCTTATTATCAACCTGCTATACGATAGATAGACTATGGTTGTGAAAAGGTATGTAGAATTAGCCACAGGCTGCTGGTGGGTCCAGGCGAGGGCGAAGCTCAAGTCGCCCTACCAGCAAGCTGTGGTTAATCTTGCTCACCTTTTCATAACCATTGTCTATCTGTTTTAAACCATGGTATGCAAGGGGCGACCCAGCTAACAAAAAAACGTTATTTACCTCAAAATAACGTTTTGAATTGTACATGTCACACTAAAGAGCCTTAGAAAAACGTTGACATATAACATTATATAACGTTATAAAATGGTGTATAACGTTATCTGTTTACTGGGGAAGCCTTTGTCTTAGCTGTCCACCGTAGTTTAAGCATGTATAACCGACACTGGGCCCCTATGCCTCTCCCTTTCTCAGTTTCCCTGTCACCACAGAAGGTCTGATAGTCGGGTTCGTTTACCCAGCTCAGGGTAGGCCTATATTTGTATCTAGCATATGCACTGCCTGTGCCTCTGTCCATTTTGGGATGATTAATGCACTTATTGTGACCATAGGAAAAATAGCATGATAACTCTAAATGGGGAGGGGGGCATATCTCTTGACAAATCACGAGTTCGATTTGTCAACTGTAAGTAGTATATGAAACTGTGATTTTTCAGCTGGACTGAATCGGCTCTCAATAAAGGGTATCCTTTATAATGCAGCATACAGCTATTGAATGCGTCCCCTCCCCCCCCCCTCTCTCTCTCTCTCTCTCTCTCTCTCTCTCTCTCTCTCTCTCTCTCTCTCTCTTTTCTCCCACTCTGTCTGTCTGCCTCTCTCTCTCAATACGCAACACAACTCGTGCTTTGTAGCATACCTTTATTAATACTATTATGTAATAGTAACTGTATGTACATATTCGAATTAACTGAAATACCATTTCATCATTTACAACATTACCCCGTGAAAGCCAAGACAGAATATCTAATGGGTTATTGTATAAAAACATGGATTATTTACACATACAAGTCTTTGACTAGGTCATTAGAATGATATATATTTACAACTCAAAAAGAGCAGATCGCATAGAGCAAATTGAATAACTAAAATATCATCATAGATTATAGGTGGTCCTGTTCCTATCCCATCTAGCCTAGTGTCAGAGTAACACATCCGTTTTTTTAAATGCCAGTTCCTAGCTATTGGAAGTATCATTTACAGAGCCGCGTATCACTTGAACAGATTACTGCTTAATCATCCCATTGGCAGGCCAATTATGCAAGTACTTCACTTTGATGGTATATATCCATGTTAATTCTTGGAATGCTTTTTTAGCTTGTCCCGAGCAGCAGTCAGTTGGTGGTCGTTGAGTGGAGGAACCGCTCCCTTTTTCTGTTCGGGGGCGGTAGGTACCGGACGATTTCCGCTCGGGCGTGGGGACCGGGGCAGTGGTGGTGGAGGGCGGTCATCCCTAGGGGACCTCGGGTTGCCATTTGGGTTGTCATACATAGGAGCAGCAGCTCCATAGTCTGTGAGCACCTCATAGATAGCAGGGCCATCAGTAGGAGGGGACCCACTTGTAGGGATCATGTACGCTTCCTTAGGCACTGGAGGTGCCACTGAATACGGAGGTGGGGGAGGCAAGACCTCAATGTAGTCATTCTCCATAGGTCCACCACTAGGCATAGGAGGTGGAGCAAGTCCTTTGGGCATATTACTTGGTATCAGGCCATCGTAGGCATTATTGTCATACTTGGGAGGTCTGGTATCGTGCCTATGATGGTGGACATTAGGTTGATAATGGCTATCGTTATCCCTATTAGGGGCGCTTGAAGGTCCTGAACTAGCCCCGGTTGCCTGAGCTGGGGTTGAACTTGAAGAGTTTTGCAATCGCTTTGTGACACAGACTGTAACTGTGATACAGAATATTAGGAAGAGCCCCCCAATAACTGCACCCACAATGAGGGCTATTGAGGGGGTACTTTTACTCTTAGCTGGCGGCGGCTTTTCCGCCGCTGAACTTCCCGTATTCTTGTCATTGACTGAAATATCGTCTGGCCTTGGACGATCGTTTTTAGTGCCGTCTGCTCCCTTAGAAAGAACGGCTTCTCCTACAAATAATTAGGGCACGGAGTTAGTTATAATACGGTTTTACGCAGCATGGGTGATTCTGTCATTGTCTAGTGTTCTAGGAATAATCATTTTTTGCAAAACCAGGCCTATACTGTGATGTCCGCTACAATGATCCTGGTTTTGAAATTTAATCATTGAAAGACCATAACTGGGTATAAGCAAGTGTGTCTCTTTTTCAACAACAATGAGTAAATGGCGGGGGGATATCAACCTCTTGTTGGGGGTAAGGGGAACTTCAGCGAAAATGCCAGTACATTCCCAGCTAAAGAAAATAGGTTATTTTACGTCGAAATAATGTTTTAGCGTTATATAACATCTTGCCACAATATGGAGCCATAGAGAAACGTTGTACTAACGTTGTATGACATTTTTCTTGTTAACTGGCTAATTACTCTATATAAAACGGCGCGCAGTCTTTTGCGTGTGTGTGCGAGATGCCACGAACCCTGATGTTAAAAAGTGAGCGCTTCCTATAAGTATAGAGGTACATTATATAGCAGTATTCATGAGATATAATTAGACACTTACCAACGCAATTCCTGCCATATGGACCATCCAGCTGCATGCCCGGAGGACATTTACAGACGTACGTGCCGGGCAGGGACACACATGTGTGACTACATGGGTTGTACAGCATACACTGGTCTATAGCTACAATACAGAGACAGATGGATTAATAGTCATATATGTGCAGAAACACAAGTAATATACACACTTTCCGTGCCTATGCATTACATAAACCCTGATAACACAATTAAGTGATTAAAAAGTTGTCTTGCTTTCGTTTTTATTCTTTGGGTTACGGACACCATAAACATTTTTATTAGGTACGGAGGACGAAATTCAAAAAAGAAAATTCAAATAAAATAATATTTAGTCTTTCACGTTTTACTACCTAAAATCTTTAATAATGGTCCGATTTACACACTGTTAAAACTGACATATAGCAATTTAATTGGAGATTCACAATTTTATTATTAGTGCGGGGGTTTTCAAGCTAGTGTGGCGGGCCCGTAACCCAAAGAATAAAAAAGAGTGGCCTAACGAGTAGCATGTTATTTAGGGATTGGAGCGAGGCATTGATTTTAGACCAAAGGGAGATTTGTTCCAAAACCTTGAGACCACTTTCAAAGTCTTGGTGGCCCGATTGCCGCATGGGCAAAGTGCACAGCAGTGAGGTATAGAATGGATCTACATTGATACCCTGCAATTTGTATTCAACTATAATCTGCATAGACGGTAATAGACCTACTAACGAAGAGGAGTTAAGTCTTGTCTTGGTATTGTATTACTTATTATTATTAGTATTGAGCCTACCGTGACATTCAAAGTCTCGGACCCTCATGAAGCCTGCATCACATTGACAGTAGAAGGAACCTCTGGTGTTCTGGCACATGTGGGCACAGCCTCCGTTATTCACAGAGCACTCATCAACCTCTGAAAGATAGAATATAATAATTATAATAATAATAATGATGATAATAATAATAATAATGATAATAATGATGATGATGATAATAATAATAATGATGATGATAATAATGATAATAATAATAATGATGATGATAATAATATTAATAATAATAATAATAATGATGATGATGCTGATGATAATATTAATAATAATGATAATGATAATAATAATGATAATAATAATGATGATAATGATGATAATGATGATAATGATGATAATGATGATAATGATGATAATGATGATAATGGGACAAGTACAAGGGTAGTAATGTTGGGGGCCGTTGGGGGCCGTTGTGCAATGTTATGCAATTATGCATATGCACTGACTTGTTAAAATGGAATTGAATTCGAATCATGAGCTGGAGATCCGAGCACTGATATGTGCAATATGTATGGAATACCACGGACGAGCCATGCTATTTTCGATACAATTTGTCTCCCTCATATGCCATATTGTCACATAAATATTTTAGTGTTATACGCAGAAGCTATGTAGACCTACTATAATAATGGACTAGATATACCATATAGGTGAATATGCCATAGTATAGGGTTAATACATACCTTGACAGGTGAGGGGGTTCACCAGGCGGTATCCATCTGTACAGGTACACACGAAGCCTCCAGGTGTGTTGAAACAGCCCTGGTTACACCCACCGTTAGCAGATGCACACTCATTTATATCTGAAAGGTAGAAAAAACATTTATGCAGCTGGGTCGTTCTCTGAACCACACAATTCAGTGCATATCAAGTATATGTGTAGCTGAATATCAAAGGTTACAGGACCCGATTGGACAGACACATCTAAATGCAAAGCTTTTAGAAGGTAAGCTACACAATATATGCCGCGGCATATGTCATATCAGTTTACCGAAGTGCTTGATGCGTATCACTATTATGGTAATACATTAGATGATGAGTTATCACTGAGCATCACAATAAGGCGCACTCTATATTGCAGTAAGAGTTTATAGAGGGAGGAATAAGTGTGTATATACCTGGCCCTGCTGTCAGAGTATATACAGATCAAAATGGAAGGCCTGAAGTCTCTTTTGGTATACACGTATAATAATAGTATGGTCATCATTCTCATATAAAAATTATGTTTAGATCTACTTTTGGGGAGGGGTATAGGTTTCTACATTCATTCTTCTGTTCTAAAATATCCGAAGTTTTCCTTGAGTATTTCCATGTAGCTCAAGTGTGAGTATATGCGTCCCTGTCTGTCTCTGTCTCCTTCTTTGACTCCAGCTCTCTCTCTCTCTCTCTCTCTCTCTCTCTCTCTCTCTCTCTCTCTCTCTCTCTCTCTCTCTTTCTCTCTAGCTTTATCGCTCCATCTCCTTTTTTAACTTAAGTACTTTTGCAACATGACACCGTACTCACCCTCACACCTTGTCCCATCCACGAGCCTGAATCCATTGAGGCACTCACACATCGCGTTCACGCAGAGCTGCTCGCACCCCCCTTGGTTGGATCCACAAGCTGAGGGGCTGGTGGCTATCTGCTCACAGGTGTCTCCGAGCTGCTCGTACCCTGGGCAGCAGTAGTTGCGTTCAACCACCTGTGGAGTGAACCTACTCTCCTGCTGTGGGCACGACCGTCTCCTGTGGGATTAAACATGTGATAGTGATGGGTTAGCATGCAGTAATTAGGCCCTCAGCGCCTTTATGAATAGGGCTAAGTACTTGTCCCAGCTCCTCTCCGACTTTTGCTGTAGGGGTACCGAGATCTGCGCCTTTAAGGTATGGGTGCGCGTGGGGGGGGGGGGGGGGAGGTCTATATGAAATCCTAGATGATGTGTCCAAAACAAAGCAGGTCTTTATGTGGACGCTGCCTGAGCATCGATCTCAACAGTCATTTCTCTAGATAGTGGTAGTATTTCAAACCCCTTTATGTTCTATGATAAGACTATAATTTGGTCACTAAAAATGTATGATATGTTGGGGATTTCTATGCCACTTTTCGACTTGGGCCATATATTTTTAATTGGCCATACTACCGGTATATATATATATATATATATATATATATATATATATATATATATATATATATATATATATATATATATATATATATACACATAATTATTTTACTAGTGTTACAGAGTGTACAAATAAATTGAACAGTAGTGTTTTTACCCCGGCTTTTGCATGGTACTCACGTTTGTTTGAAGCACATGTTGCCATACATCCTGCACATTACACCACACATATAGCAGGGTACCTCCTCCTCGTACCAGCAGAGGTAGTTTACCATTGGTGTAGTATGTACCGTCTGTTGTACCTTTATGCTACATACCGACTCTTCATCTCTGTTAATGAGGAGCGGAGACGGAACACAAACAAAGGAGAGAGATTAATGTATGGGTACTAGTATCAAATAAATTGACTGGTGAGTTTTGTACATTGTACCACCCAGTAAACAAAAAAAAACACGTTATACAACATTTTATAATGTTATATAACGTTTCTCTAAGGCTCCTTTCTATGGCATAACGTTATATAGTTTGATCACTAATACTCATAAGAAAACATGGCATGTAATCACTGTTCTGTACATACTTGTTTTGCTTTTCCCCATTTTTCAACTCTTGAAAATCGCAGTGTGAACCGTGACATTGTTTGAAACAAACGTGACATTGCTACAAAACATTATTTTGACGTAAAATAAAGGTGTTTTTTTTAAACTGGACATCTAGCCACAAAGAATGTGTTTCAGGTGAGACTTTCAGAAATGCTGAGGTATGCTGGACTTTTTTTTCTTTCTTTATATAATATACATGTATAGGAAGTATTTTGATATTGTGTTGTGAGATTTTGTATTGTGAAAATACCTCTTCAAATAGCTAAAAGAACTCAAATTGTAACCGGGACAAAAAAATCAACTTTTTGGTGAATAGTAACCAAAGGATGTAATAAATGAAATAACGCACTTCTATTACTTTAGCATACACAAAATAAAAACCGCCCTTACCCGTGCAGGTCGTCAGTAGGAACATACTCATCGCTGTAGTCCCCAACACCGGTGTTACCTTGGGAGTAATCCCACTGGTCACCATAATCATAGGACGTGCCAGTTTCATCCCCATCGAACTGCCCAGGGCCAGGGCCCGGCCCAGGTCCTTGTCTAGGTGACTGAGGTCTACTATCCGGTGGTGGTGGAGGAAAAGGAGGTCGAGGCCGTGACATTCCCTGACGCTGAGGTCCAGGCCCTGGAGGAGGAGGTCTAGGACCTGGAGGAGGAGGTCTGCTCCCACCAGGATTAGGATAGCAATGGATCCTACAGATGATGCCCAGAGTCACCAGCAGGAAAATCAACACAGATTGCCTCATTTCGTCAAGTTAAAAATGTCGTCTGCTTTTCAGTTCCAGATGTTGTTTGCTTTCGTGGCTTACAATTCAAAGTACAAAATGTGATCAAAGATACTGTTAATATCTATGATATGATGTAATTCGGTGTATTACTTTTAAAGCCACGATCAAACAGACGTGTATTCCAGGGCCTTGTTGAGAGGTGTCTGTATTACAACTATCCTTTGGTTCGTATCCTTAAAGCGCAAGCCGCCTGCTCCAGACCAACGCCCGCTAAGAACTGCAGGTGAAAATATACCTACCTGGTGCAGGTAATCCCACCCTACCCCAGGTCTCCAGCGGCCTAGATATATTATTGGTCAGCCAACCCCCTGTCGCCCACACCGCTAGAGCTGGCATTAGCAGCTTTGTAATTGCCCCTGGAGTTCCATTGTTTCTGTGAGTGTTTGTCCTTTAACATTAAAGGTATGTGGTCCATGTGTAGATGCTATGTGTAGATGCTGCATTCACTGGTACATGTACTAGTGGTAGTGCTATGTGTCATGGGGTCTACATTAGGTCTACTGTTGCAGTGCACACAATGACCACTGGAGGTACAAAGGGGGCGGCGGCCAGGGGTATGGTTGAAATTGGCAAAGCAGAGGGGAGGTGCAGGTATATTGTATACCATATTTGGCATAATTAGCGCACGGGACGGTTCCATTTATTGTAAATTAGTTATGTATACGCTTCCCCAAATCATTTTGGTCTATAAATCATATTTTTCATTTGATATTTATAAAGAGAATGGTACTTATTTGGGAGGGGGCGCTAATTACGTTGAAGTTAGGAGGGGCGCTAATTACGGGGAATACGGTAGCCTTATATTTACGAGTGCTTGATTAGAATGGGGGCCAGGGAGTCAGTGGTTGTCGAGGTGGGGGGGGGGAGGGGCTGGAGAAAAGACAGCCAGAGCATGGTTGTATAACAATGGTGAATGGGGGCACAAAGCAAAGGATACGAAGGTGGGGGGGGGGGGGGTAGCTATACTTAGATGTTTAATGGTCGACCTGTAACTGCGTGCTAGCCTCAGCACATTTTGTAAGGGGCCATGTCAGAGAGTGACAAGTGACAGAGAGTGACATGGCGAATTGTTGGGATCACAGTGAAACCCACAACTCTCACTGGAATGGGTAAGTCGCTCTCCTCTTGCTAGATGGCTATACCAGCCTATGGCTGGGCAAAAATGGAAGGAACATCAGCTTGGTTTGCAAGTTTTATTGAGGTAACCCCAGACTCTAGAATAGTATTTCCACAAAAAATATTTACATTCTCTTTTATACTCACAGTATTACACTCAGTGTCTGCACACTTTCAGTTTTATATGATTATCAACAAGCCGGGCCCAATATATGTAGAATGCAATGAGAAGCAATCAAGCATGTGTTACAGCATCAGAGTTGCAGCATGATATATGTATAGACTATAGTATAGATTAAAAGAACAGTATAATATTATAATCACAAATGCCTTTAGAAGGAAACTATTTGACATATTATAGTATTTACAAACTTACAAGTTATCAAAACGAAATTCGTTATTCTTAGTCAGATCGGTAAGTTGTGTCATATCTGAATCATGCCAGTGTCATAGGCAATGAATGCTTCTATAGAAGTCATCTTTCAACCTTCTAGTAAAAAAGAAGTGCAATACATAAATAAAATAATACATAATTCCACTTACCAATGCGTAAAACATATTTTGCTGTATCATATACATCTTCAGTTGTCATAAGAATAAAGACAATCATGAATTTTCGGCATTTACATCCCACCTACACCCCTCCCCCCTTTGATATCACCATGATCTCACTTACATACCATTGATGGCAAGTTCGTCTAGCATTCCCCACCCTGCTACCCTAACCCTTGCATCGTACTTTCGGGGTTAGGCTAAATAAAAGTTGAGAACCAAGAATATGACTCATCATCCTGGCTAAGCAATATATAAAGAACCCCTATTTAATATATACAAATAGAAAACGGTTTATGGGTTCTGGCTGACCTTCAGTTGTAAATTATCTGAGTGAATCTTTGTATTCATCTCATCTGAACATTGACAAAATATCTTAAAATTTCCACTAAATTAATATTCTGCAAAGTTAGTATATAAGTTGTAAGGGCGGCTTCATACATTAGATAAATAGTTATATCCAGATCTATGTAACGTGCCTGATGTTCATGTCTACAATATTCTTGGTCAAATTTATTTGCATCACCTACCGATAGTAAACTTAATTTTCTATTAGATGTACCATATCTGCCAAATAATGATATCTGCAAACGGTGCTTTTTATATGAGGCATGGTTATTTACATTTCACCATATAAGAAGTAAATAAAGTAGGATATGTTGTGTATTCAATACAAAGTACCTTCTATCTGCTCTTAACTAACCCAGGAGGTAAACCATACCAATCCATTTTTCTTAAATGCTGTAACCGCTGTCCAATTATTCGGTCCACAATTGTTTTAAATACGTCAACCTTTAAATGCCATTAGACGATTATCAAACAAAGACAAAGGTATCAAGAAATCGCTGCTATATGGCACATGTATATGAATGCACCCCACATAGAAATATGAATACACCCTACATAGAATCGTTGATGATATGGCTTTTCGGTGTGATTGTTATCCTTCCAAATCAACCTCTCAATGTATTTCTACAGTTCTGAAGTTCCTAGTCATCTTGCTTTTAGGCAGTAATAATATCCTCATCACTGTCAAAGTCGTCGCGGTCCACTGACCCTTCTACAGCAGACCGGCGCTTACGTACTACAGCCACGACAAACCCGACCAGCATCACCTGGGAAAGTTAAAGTGAGATCTCAATCAATCTTATTTTATTTTATGCTGTAACGTATATTTATTACTGGACATCGATTCTCTGTCTCTTTGTAGCTCTATAGTGATCGATGCCCAGTTTTATACTTCAGACCAGTGGCTCATTTTGGCTGTTTTTCGCCTCACAGATTGCTCCTAGCGCAAAATCCTGACTAGGTGTCAATGTATTCTCTATGCCAATGTGTAATATGAGGGTAGAAAACAGTGGAACCTCAGTTAGAAAAAATCCTACTGAACAGTTTTTGAGAAAATTTGGGTTTTGTTGCCTTTTTTTGCTGTTTTTAGTACATTTCCTACATAACCCGTGAACGTCAGCATTTCTCAATTTTCATGTATTTAGAATTAGAATTTGACATTTTTTTATTCGCAGTAGGATTCCTGAATACCGAGCCATTCCACACAGGGTGTTATTTTGAAAAAATATAAATCATTTGATAGTGTATTTGGTCTCCGAAATAGAGGGAGTTTGGTCATAGTTTAATTGATTGTTTACAATCCAGTCAAGGGCTATTAGGTTCAGTTCAGTGCAAGTTGCAAAACTTTTTAACTTGACCTCATGTCCACTATGTAGGTCTTTACTATGCATGGGTCTATCCAGAGTCCATCAATGGGATCATGCATGGAGGCAGATTCCGCAGCTTTTGGCGAGAAAAAAGTTCAAAATCGCGAAAATGTGAAATTCGCCTAAAAACACCTGATTTGCCGAGAAAAAAGTTCAAAATCGCAAAAAAGTGAAATTTGCCTAAAAACACCTGATTTGGCGAGATAAAGGTTCAAAATCGCAAAAAAGTGAAATTTGCATAAAAACACCCTATTTGGCGAGAGAAAAAAGTTCAAAATCGTAAAATAGTGAAATTTGCTTAAGGTGGGTCAATATGATGCCATTTTCGTTCACTGCGCAGATCTCTGCGCAGGTACATTCTCTAGTTTGACCATAGATCACCAGGGGACCTTTGTCTTATATTGGAACAAGTCATATCAAATTGTCCTAAAATGGACAAAGGTGTTGCCTGACCGGGGCGAGAACTATCAACCTTTGGATTTGAAGGCATGCATTCTGCCACTGTGCTATGGGGTCTGTGGTGGTGGCTCTCATTCAGAAGTCATACATAACCAGCCCTAAGTATATTTCTATTGCCTTTCAACTTTTTTTTTCAATGTACAAAAACTTTAGAAATATGCCTGGGACCATATGTTCAAAAGGTATTCTCTAGAGAAAGAACATTAAAACCTATATTCTGAGAGAGTTGTATAGCTATTTAGCTACTTTTCAATACTATTTTATGTACATATGTGGCAAAACACTATATACTCCTATTATATGCAACACTGGCTTAAGGCTTGAATATCTCAGAAAACAGCTCGGGACCCTCCTATTTTCTCAGCTTTGTTGGAAAGTGTATGCTATAAGGGTCTTATGGCAAAAACCTTATGGAAATCTAGCTACTTTTACACCAAGGCATTGACCCACCTTAAAAACCCCCTATTTGGCGAGAAAAAGGTTCAAAATCTCAAAAAAGTGAAATTTGCCTAAAAACACCTGATTTGGCGAGATAAAGGTTCAAAATCGCAAAAAAGTGAAATTTGTCTAAAAACACCTGATTTGGCGAGAAAAAAGTTCAAAATCTCAAAAAAGTGAAATTTGCCTAAAAACACCCTATGACTGTAGCATGAATGCAGACCCTTATGGACACAGACTCATGAACACCCACACAGACATACACATAGGCATGAACATGGCCTTCTCCTTCATATAGCAACCTATGTATTTCTACTTTGATGAGACTGAATATAGCTTTCTGTTAGAAGAACTCTGATACATGGATGTCGATGTCCAGTTTTAGATATATACCCATATGGTGCATTGGAGTGCTATAATGTTGGACTGCTGTATATTTCATAAATAATTTTCTAATACATGACTAAAAGAATCGAAGTACATGTGCTTGTCCTTCATCATAACAACTCGACGCAAAGGTTATTGCCTCTTGATTATCATACAGTGGTATTGTTTTATGCATCTTTAGATGAGTTTATACAAGCTGTGTGGTTAGTACTTACCAGGAGTAAGGCCCAGTTGGCCCAGTAGTATATGGCACCAAAGATCCACACTTTGTAGAAGAAGCGCACCAACAGCAGACTCATCCTAGTCATGACGCACTCACCTATATAGAGTAATTTAAACAGTTAAGCTTTATATTCATTTTCTCGTGAATAAATCTATTTCAATGGTCTATTATTAAAGTATGTTACCAGCCTCAAATGATATAGCAGACGGGTGAATATACCGGGATCCTGGTTTCTATCTATTTCTACCATTGGTATGTAGACTGAATAAGTAGACCAAAGCGTGCCTACAAACTTTCAGACGATTAGTGATCACCTTTTCATAGCTATGTCATAGGTACACCATGGCATGGGATTGGATGCACTATGTCTTCCTGCCCTCTCCCCTGCTCTCCCATTATACCAGGCATCTCACAACTGACTCACATTGACCGACAGCCTCTAATCCCGTCCCCAAAAGTTCCTTAAAATTTGTCTCCCATCAGTTTAGGAAAATGTATGGGTTTCTTACAGTATGTGAAGGCTTTGTTGTTAAACCCCAGCGCTCCTATAGATAGGGCTGAGTACCTGTCCCGACTGCACGCTGACTGTTACTGGAGGGGCAGCAAGCCTTTCGCCTTTAAATAAGGCACCATGACCATAATAATAACCACCTTACCTGCGGGCGCCTCAGAGCTGCAAGGTGTCAGGGTTTCTTTCGTCACGTTCTTCACCGTACTTGTCACCTTCAGAACATAAAAGGGGGATATGACCACGTTCCCACTCAATATCCATTTTACACAATTTCCCATTACATATATAATCAACGACTTGAGTACTTAGAGTAATGTTAGATGATACTCAACGGAACCTGCTTTCCCTAGATATCAAAAGTTTGTTTTGCGACAAAGAACAAGGATACCATGCAAAGAAATATAGCGAAATCCATTTAGAATTTTTTGTTCATACTGCGCAAACCTCATTGATATGTATTTTGTGAGTGTGATACAATAATTATTGGCATTGTTATTTGTATAAATGTACATATTTTCACTGGATTTGAAACAAATGCAGGCACATTTTGCCTAGATATATTTTCAGTATAAATAATAGAATATCGATTAATCAATATGTAATATGTACGCACTATATAGTGCTGGCCGCCATAGGTGGAGTACTGGGGGGTGAGTTGGTAGATGAGCACGTTCATGGCCAGCACGACGAGCATCAAACAGAACACCAACATGAGGAGACCCTGCGGCTTGGTGCGGCCAGGACGCATCTTATACATCTGAAACACATATTGAACATGACTTACTGGGTACAGTATACATGTTGAATATTCTACACATATTCTATGTGTGTTTTCCCTAAACATCATTTTATAGGTTTGATAATATTTTATCGACAAGTCACAGATGGTAGGGATTATGCCAATAATAAAGTTTCCTTATCAGACGATAGATATGAGTAAATGTAAAAATCATGAAGGCTAGCCTCAAAATAAGGCTGTAAAAGCCAATAGCTAATTTAAGTCATTTCTTTGCACTGTAAACCATCACCTGGACATGGAACAAGTACGACATATTATATACCTATACAGCGCCTTCTCATAATCAGTCTATTAAAATAAATTAAATTAAATCAATCAAACCTATTTTGCTTCCCTATTCCATTTAAATTGAGCAAATATTCTCTTTTCCCAGTAGTTGGAATTATTTGTATTCACAAGCTCATGTGATATCTCATAACACTATAACTCTCAGTAAAATCGTTGATATTATTTTTATCCTTGATGGAAGTCTGACGAGCCTTACCCGGACACAGCAGCACCAGATCCCGATGTGCTGAATGCCGCCCATGGAGCAGAAGAAGAGGAACATGACAATGGCTGCCAGAAGGACATAGTCCACAGGGAACAGCTGAAACACATGACGTAGACTGGATATAAGGTAGTAAGGCATGAGGCATGGGTAATAAGATACAAAATGCACAGATTAGAAATATAACTGTTTAAATGGATAGAGCTTAGTTGTAGGTAAGTATAGGTCTTTCAAATTAAACCTTTTTTAAATTAGAATTATTAAAGGGGTTTCTTGGTTACTAGGCGACTTACTAGTACACGTATATTGGTCTATAAATTCATCGAGCCTTTACTTTCTCTGCATTTTATTAAAAATTACGAAATAATATCTGGTAGAGAGATGCTCGATACATATAATTGCCTATTTTGATGCAGTGTTCATGTAGTATGATATATGGAGATGTGGTTGATTGGCCTTACCTGTTGTGCAAAGACCAGTGTTATGTCAATAGGGTTGGGCAGTCTGCGGACGGGTAAAGCATAACCCATCCTTGGACCCAGGGAGTGTAGTAGTTTATCTATGCTGCAATTATAATGGGCACATCATGATGACTAAGCCATATCTAGCATCTAAATGTTAGTAGAAAAAGACTATCGCTAGGATAATGATTTTCTCAACGATGTATTACCAGTAGTCAATTTAAACAGACAGTTTTACAACTTAACTTTTTAAAATACAACACATGCCAAATTATGGTGTGCAAATATATCCAATGCTTGAAACCATCTTGACATAATGTGTCCTTTCTGAAACACATACCTAGTGAGAAGGAGTGAGAGGAAGATGAGTAGTGTGACGAGAAGGAAGATGACCCCAAAGACGATCTGGAAGGGGCGGAGTACCACACTACAGCGGTGACACAGGCTCTGCTGGGTGGCCTGGAGGTGGTTCTCCCGGCGGTTCATCAGCTCCACGCGTTCCTCCAGCTCCTCCAGGCGGCGGCGGTCCCGACGCGACATGCTGCGACGTCCACTGGTATACTATAGACCAATGCAGCAAAAAAAGATAACATTTCAGAAAAGTTGTTGATATGCTATTTGAACATTTCTGAAGTATGACTAACAAAAACATAAACATACCCTCAAAATCCTCCATTCTAATATATTATAAACTATTTGAAAGACAGTTGTCCTTTGAATCTCCTGATCTGAAGTGTTTGCAAATATAGCTATTACAGAGACTGTTATGAGGATTGTATCAAAACCAACGTAAACACAACTTTATCATGAAAAGGTCAGCCTTTATTGATGCATCATTGCATGGGTGTGTAGGGTATGTGAGGAACACGTCACACACTGAGTATAGAGTTATCCCTTTCATTACATACTGCATAGTACATTCAACATTGTGCATTATGCCCTTATGATTATCCCTTTCATTACATACTGCACAGTACATTCAACATTATGCATTATGCCCTTTGTCATCGTAATGCATGAATGCAGCCCTGCATCATGGCGACAAAGGGCATATTAATTCTAAAGCAATATGTGGCAATTTATCTTCTTCTATTTTCAGGAAAACATTGGTAAAATGGCGGGTATCTTAAAATGGGATCATACTTTATACATATCACTTAGGACTGACTGAGCTGTCATCAGATAAGTAGACTAACCTTGGCTTTGATGGAATTGACTTGTGCCTCTAGGTGTGAGCGTTCCTCTTGGAGGTCAGCCGTCTCGCTAGCCGTGCTACGACGCCCCTTTAGCAGGTCCATAGGCCAGGCCGAGAGACCATAACCCTAAGAAATATAAAGTGTGATATTATAGTTTGTTCAATGTTCTAATATGTGGTCATTTTAGGATGGTTTATCCAAGGCCGAGAACCCTTTAGGGATGCAGGCCAACGGGGGATTCATATGTCAGTCATTTTACCTTTATGCAGGCCTTAGTGAAAAATATAAACATTGCAACATTTAATGTGTGACGTATATTCAAGGTGGGAAAAGCCAGATAGTCTTATCTATAACACTGCACTGTACGTGTATGGCTGAAAATGTCACGGAAATTTAAAATGGGCCGTGTCATGATATTCATGCTACATCCTTCTCTTGATATAACAGATATCTAAGCATTTACTTACCGTATAGATAATGAGAAGTAAGATGCCAATCACTGTTAAGGTGCTCATTGAGAAAGACATTGCATCCTCCATACCTGTTAGATGGTTGATTCATAAGTTAAGTGAAAGTCAATAAAAAGGGCTCTGGTATAATAATTAAATCATTTTATTGTGATTTACCTGTATCAACAGTAAGTGATATATGTACTTACACGATGTATTTGCTTGTACAAGAATGAATACTGTATCTTAAATCAATTCATAAACTGGCGAATTGATTAACATCGTTCTTAAAGATATTTCATGAGATTTAAAGACTTTTTTTTTTTTTTTGGGGGGGGGGGGGGGTCTTTTATTTTGATATATATGATATTCTTACATATTTATCGTAGCCTTCCATCATTAAACCTCCCTAGCCCCTTCCCCCTTCAGATCCGCTATTGACAACTTACTTGAATTCTTTAGGTCAGATGTGATATTTTTAAAGTATTCCCAGTTGGTTCCATTGCCATGGGCTGGGATCTTCAGAGGAGCAAATACCCTAGATTTGGAGAACGTAATTAGATTAGCCAAATGAACTGTTCATCCGATCACTATATGTACATTGATTATAATCTGGCTGCTATACAACTGCAGAGTTCACTATTTCAAACCTTTCCACATCATCAACAAAAGGATCAATAAGTTTACAAACTGGAACCAACAAAAGGATGTCAGTAACACCCAGAGGGCCACTATGATGAAATGCCGTGGGATATTAGCTCGATATTGTGTTTTTAATGACAGTGCTACTTACCCAACCACAAGGAGCACGGCCGCCATCAGAATAAACACTAAGGTGAACTTGAGGGCAGTGCAGAGTCTCTGCAAAGAAAATAGTCACAATGTGATGAGGAGTCAGGTCTCTGTGTTAGAATGGCATCAGAGATTTACCTCCTAGTCGACAAAAAGGAGGAAGCATTTTTGTCAAAACTCTGCGTGTATTTTACATAATTGAATAGATATTCCAGCGAAAAGGCATGAATTCCTCTTATAAAATTGGGAAAGGTCACTTAGTGGCATCTCTGCAATGTTCCTGCTCTATTGGTGAAAAAGCATTTTCAAAGAAACAACTACACTTAGTCTTTGGACAGACTACTTACCGATTTAGTGGTTGTGTTTTCATCCCCTTCCTCGTAGAAAAAGTAGGAGAAAGGCAGTACCAAGAAGAGGAACACCATCTCACAGATGTAGAGGGCTGAAGTGATAACCAACATGGGATGTAATCAGATTTAACTTTGTTACATAGCCTATGTGTGTATTAACAAGCGGCAAACTTGCCAAGTATATTCAATTTCCCTGTAAATCATGCATTAATAAATATATCAAAGGTAAATGTAATCCTAGAAGTTCGAAACTGTATTCATAAATCATTATGTATTTCACTTACCATAGTATGCATACAAAACTGACGAAGTGAGCGAATCACGGTCAGTCCCATTTTTGGCCCATTCCTGCGATTAAACAATAATGCATGGGACATGGAGACAAGAAACAGTATACTTGTCATAAATTCTCCTGGAAGCCTGAATGAGAGTGTACACAATTTTCAGTGAGAATCTATCAACTTATATTATCATTTAATTTAATTTCACTACGACAAAATAGTGTCTCTAAATATGGGAACAAGGTGAGTAGTTAAAATGAGGCCTACCTTAAAATGACCTTTATTGTCTTTCATGAAAGACACAAGGAATATGTCAATAGGGACCAGGGCTAGCGTGAAAAGGGCCAGTGCCAGTCCAAGAATAGAGGCAATGGTTGACTGCACTTCGCTGTCATATTTACTTTGGAAGTATCGGATGTAGAAGAAGGCAAAGCACAGGACCAACTGGAAAGGTAATGAAATGTATGCAGGATAATCAATGTAGACATATTTTATATAAGCAAGGTAATTAATTTTACTTTAAAATCTCAACCTGGGGGGAGAAATGGGACACTCATTTCAGGGAGAACTAAGACTACTCCTGACCATCAGGGAGAACTGGGACACTCCATGTGAATATTTATTGTGTTTTAATCTTTTTCTCTCAGACTGATTACCGGTAGTCTAAAGATATGTGACGCGCTCTGTGAAAAGGGCCATTGGTGCAGGGTGCACTAAGGTCCCTTTTCCTACATGTCACCTATCATATGTATGCCTATACATTACCATAAATATACATACTGGTAGGCCTATGGCTATCTACGATATATTTATGACATGACTGATGCCTGCATGCCTATATTACATATGATCATGCTAAATGTAAAGGGCCTGTTACACTAGCGGCACTTGCTGCGTGGCATCTCCCTGGAATTTCTCAAAATTTCAAAATGCTGTAGATAGGAATCATGGCCCAGCCAGCAAAGATGTGTTGAGCCAACGTTGGGGCAACCGTAGCTCATGATGGACTGACGTCAGATGTATGACGTTGGGCCAAGATTCATTTGTCCTTCAATCAGAACGTCGCCATGACGTCATAAAGAAATGACGTTGGGCCAATGTTGGGCCAACATCAAAATCTGACGTTGTACCAACATTGGGCCAACCAGATTTAGACTCTAATTAGAGCATAAAAATGATGTTGTTTCAACAGATATATTTCAACATCGGCCCAACGTCCATGTAGCCTAAATTCACTGTAATATTCATTCAAATATCAGGTATTTATTTAATATCAACTCTGCTAAAGACATGGCTGTTAAGAATCATCATTTTATAAACAGCTGTTTCTGTTTCTGCATTTCACTTTAATCTCGGCTTAGGCCTACAGGGCCAAGAGGGGATACAAGGCCATCCCATCCTTAAGACCTTATTTACCTACCATTACCAACAAAAGGGTGTCTTTCTAGCAATATATACAGCATTTTATCATATAACAAAGAAAGGTGGTAATCAAGAATAATATAGATTACAGATGGAAAATTCATTGCTTCAAAAGCTATATTAGGTAGCACAAAGAGATCGGCCCAACGTTGGGCCAACATAGGCAAGATGTTGGCATTTCAGGTTGGCATCATGTTGGGCCAACGTTGGCTGCCCATCGGAGCGATGTAGGCCCTATGTTGGCTTTTTGTCGGCCCAACGTAGGGCCAACGTTGCCAACGTTGGCACGCCAACGTTGGCCCTACGTTGGCAAGCCAACCATTTGACAACGTAATGCCAATGTCTTGCCAACCTTCCCAAGTAGCAACCCTAAATGGGCCCCAGTTGGGCCCTGGTTGGGCTGGAAACTGGGCCCCAGTTGGGCTGCCCGACTGGGGCCCGACGAGAACGGGCACTGGGCAAATGTCCGGGCCCAAGCGGGCTAGCCCAAACTGGGCCCCGGCTGGGCCCCACTTTCATATTTTAGGTTTATAACTTACATAATAGGGCAATCTGGTAATTGATTTTAATTAATATATTGCCTTATATCTTAATGTCTAACTGGGCTTGGGATGGGTACAGGTTGGGCTGGCCCAAGTTAATATTCAGCTTGGATATCCCTGCAGAAAGCCTTCCAAGTCAAACATTTTCTACATGGAAGATAGCAAATGTATTCATCAAGTTCAAGTCAGCAAAGATAAGACTTGTGCAAGTGGCTATTTCATATAAGCCATCAAATCTTTAGCTAATACCTTCAGGATATGTGGGTCCATATGTCTTATAGTTAATTTTGAACCCCAGGATAGGGGTCTTCAGGTGAATACTTCATTGTCTACCTTAATTTACACAATAAAATAGAAGCTTCCATATATTATCAAACTGCATTAAAATATCTTCATTCTTATACATGTATTGACTACATGACCCATTTTGGCTTCATTGTATTTATGAAGAAGTTATTTTGAATTGGAGGAATTCTCTCTGCATGGTATACAGAGGCCATCTAGTGTCAAAGCTTAGAACCACATGGCCATCTAGTGTCAATGCTCCGAACTACTTGCTGAGAAGCCCACATCAAGCCCACATCAAGCCCAACTATGCTTTTCCAGCAAAATCACCATTATAAAATTTCTAATCAATTTCTTTTTTAAAAGAGAGTTTGATTCATACTGAAAGGGGCTTCCATAAAGCATTTGTGAAAATTAAAATTAGCCCAGTATAAGCCCACCTAAAACCCAATCATACATTTCCTACACAAAGTGACTATAACATTTTCATACTTGGATTTTTTTTAATAGAGAGCATGATTCAAGATGCCAGGGATATTTACAGAGTATGTTTTAAAAATCACTTAGCCCAACTGGGGCCCTACTGAAGCCCATGGATTTGCCCAGCCCAAAACACAGCCCAGTTCAGCCCAAGGTTGCCCAAGGTAAACCCAACTGGGCGCCAGTTGGGCATGTTACCTGGGTTATGTGCTAACCCCCCTACCTTACAATGAAGTGACTTTAGTGCCTATATATATGTGCTATGGTGTCTGACCTATGACCCAGACCAATTTTTTTCAAAGTTTTTTTTTTTTCAAAGAAATTTTTTTCAAGAATTTTTCAGAATTTTTTTCAGAAATGTTTTTTTTTTTTTTTTTTTTTTTCAGAATTTTCTTTGCCACATTTTTCTTGGCCAAATTCTTTTATCCAAAGAATTTTTTTACAATGATTGTTTTTCAAAGTTTTCAGAGAACCTTCTTTCCAAGAAGTCTTTTCCTTTAAATTGTTTCTCCCAATTGCCAACTATATATATGTGGACATATGCCACATGATGTGTCGACCAAATGCCAATGTTGGGCCAATGCCGGCTTGCCGACATAGGCCCAACCGTGGTGTGTCGACCAAATGCCAATGTTGGCCCAGTGTCGGCATGCCGACATAGGCCCAATCATGATCTGCCAACCAAATGCCAATGTTGGCCCAGTGTCGGCTTGCCGACATAGGCCCGATCATGATCTGCCAACCAAATTCCAATGTTGGCCCAATGTCGGCTTGCAGACATAGGCCCGACCATGGTGTGCCGACCATATGCCAACGTTGGCCCTATGTTGGCTGGCCAACGTAAGCCCGACCATGGTGTGCCGACCAAATGCCAGCATTGGCCCTATGTTGGCTGGCCAACGTAAGCCCGACCATGGTGTGCCGACCAAATGCCAACATTGGCCTTATGTCGGCTTGCCGACATAGGCCCAACCATGGAGTGCCGACCAAATGCCAACATTGGCCCTATGTTGGCTGGCCAAAGTAAGCCCGACCATGGTGTACCGACCAAATGCCAATGTTGGCCCTATGTTGGCTGGCCAACGTAAGCCCAACCATGGTGTGCCGACCAAATGCCAACATTGGCCCTATGTTGGCTGGCCAACGTAAGCCCAACCATGGTGTGCCGACCAAATGCCAACGTTGGCCCTACGTTGGCTGGCCAACATAGGCCAGACCATGATGTGCCGACCGAATGCCAACGTTGGCACTATGTCGGCAGGGCATCGGCAATATTTGCCGACCACATGCCAACCATGCCGACCATATGCCAATGCTTTGCCGATCGTGTCAACCTGTTTTGAGGGAAAAAGCCTGCGCGTTACTATGTTACAAAGGGGCGCGAACGCACACAATTTTCGGCCTGCCGTGGGGGGGGTAAAAAAAATTCGACCCCTCGATCTAGGGGGGTGAAAAAATTCCGCGCGCTTGCGCGAAATCTCATCCCCCCCCCCCCCGTTGTTAAAAATGAGCACTCCCTTACACACATGGGGCCTAAAACATGCAGGGCTGTCAACCCTCACGCATTGGGCGTGAGACTCACGCATTTGGACCCGCTCTCACGCTCTCACGCAGGAGTAAAGCAATCTCACGCATTCCTCAGATTCTGGGCTTTTCAGAACTGAAAGAAATTACTCCAACTAGAACCAAAGTTACAATGATGCTCTCAGAACACATCAAATTGCACCATTTGACATCTAAATTTTCAAAATTTTCTGGGGGGGGGGGGCATGCCCTTAGACCCCCTACCTTGGTCGCAGCGCTGCGCTTCCGAACCGCGGTGCTTCGCGCCCCATTATGTTTACTATAAACACTTTATCAGTTGGGCAAAGTCTCACTCTTGCTCATTCCCAAAAGTTGACAACCCTGTACATGACCAATTATGAGGAATGATAACATGTCTGCTGGCAGAAATATCACCATGCAACCTTCAATGCCCTATGACAACATAAATTTGTATCAATTTTGGCAGATCAATGTTGGTACAACGTCATAGGCTACTATTTTTAGTGTCCCAATTGATAACGGGAATTGGAACTGTCTGATACGGAGCTGGTAGATCCCGGTAGATCCTACACATCAGCAACTGTCGGGTCAACTGTAGAAAATAAATAGTAGATCTACTGAATAGGAAGTCTATCAGCCTATAATCAGGCCTAATGTAGTAAGGGAGTGTTCATTATTTATGGCAGGGGGGGGGGTGAGCATTTGAGGGGGGGGGCAATTTTTTTTAGGGGTATTCAAAGGGGGGGGGCCTTTTTTTTTTACCCTATTCTTAGGGGGGGGGCCTTTTTTTTTAGGGGCATTCCTAAAAATGTCGTGAATTTAGTACATTGAAATGTCGCGGATTTTGGTAACAGCCTGTTATATTTTACCAAATTACGTCAATATTTTCTAAAATTTTCCTCAAACTCCCAGCAAATTTCTCACTGCATCACTTTTGACACTCAAAATAGCCCACCGTTTTGTCAGTCTTCAAAAAAGTTGCCGGCCTCATGTAAGCACTGAGGGTAAGGGAGCTTCCGATTTATAAGCACTGGGGCCCTTAAACTCAACGGTATGTAAGTCAAGTGTCTGAGGTTTGAAAATTATCACTCACCAGCGAGTATCATGAGACGTTTAGGCCTACACTAAAACACCTTACAAATGGATGTATTTGTTGCAAGGTAGTAAATTGTAGGTAAAAAAGTGCCCAGGATTAAATGCATACAATTAGTAGACACCAACATCGTTTTTGTAATAAAGTTGAAAACGATCCACGGTGAGGGGGGGGGGGCGCTTTTTTTTCAACCTATTCCGAGGGGGGGGGGCTTTTTTTTTTCAACCTATTCCGAGGGGGGGGGCCAATTATTTTTGACATATTCGATTTGCCAAACGCTCACCCCCCCCCCCCTGCCATAAATAATGAACACTCCCTAATGAGAGTAGACTGTAGTGTAGGTATGGTATCAGTGAGTCACTGAGTGAGTGAATCAGACCACAGATTTAGAAGCATGATGATGATCAGACAGTGTCACCAGGGCCGAGTCCAGTTGCGTTTCCTGTGTAACTAAATGCTTAGCCTACCTAGAACTACAGATAATGACGATAGTGTCTTTAGTTGTTTGGCTTATAACAACATTAGAATACTTACAAACAGTACAACAACAAATGGAATCCAACTAGCAGCAAGTGCCTGCGGGATCGCCATTTTCCTTGTTTTGACTCGGGTGGCGCCCTCTCGTGGCAATCAGGAAGTGGGGGGAAAAGCGCTAGAGGGCGCCCCGTTCGCATTTTTGTCCCAATCAACTACAGTCCACTACAGTTAGGGAGTGTTCATTTATTATTTACAGGGGTGGGGGTGTGGGGGGGGGGGGGGGGGCGTAAAAATTTACGACCCCCTTCTGAGGGGGGGGGGGGGGCGTAAAAATATTGGAAAAAAAATATTACCCTTCAGTTATTTATTTTGGCAAGATCATATTTTCACATATTTTTCATGAAGCTGGGGCAAAACGGACCCCCCCCCCCCCTCACAATCATAATTCCTAGAGGAGCCCTGGGAGAATTGGGACATTAAATTTAAATCATAACATGTTTGCTTGTGATTTCTACAATGCCAACAATAACCAAATGCCTTTGTTTCATGAAGAAAGGCTACCAATAAACCTTTCATTTGGACTATTTAGATTCATCCTAGCTTGCCATGATTCCCGTCTAGGGCCTTTTGAAATTTTGAGAAATTCCAGGGAGAACTGGGACACTTCGAGGAGAACTGGGACACTGCCTGGGGAGAACTGGGACACACCAGGGAGAACTGGGACAGTGTAAATAGTGTGACTATTAACCAATGAAACATCATTTTGCTTTACTGTAGGCCTACATTCAATATGACCATATGTAACATATTAGCTTCAGTCATAGGTCTGAGAGAAAAATAATCAAAGCACAACAAATCTTCACCCGGAGTGTCCCAGTTCTCCCCGATAGTCAAGAGTGTCCCAGTTCTCCCTGCAATGAGTGTCCCAGTTCTCCCCAGGTTGAGATTTTTAAGCAAAATGTTAATACAGTTGAAAATATGCTTAACCGTGTTTTTGTAAGTAGCTGGTCATTTTGCCATCTATCAACGCTACATTATGCAACACTAAAATGTTTTTATCATCCAAGGTAACACTAGGTAAATTTAATTGTCCGAGACCTGAAAGAAAAGCTTTTTTTCCTAAAAATTCATAATCTGTTATAGTTCTAAGTATAATGAAATAACAGTAATATTTTTTATCATAAAAAAACTTAAATATTATTGGCACAAAAAATAGCATTGGTGGTTATGCATTAAAGTTATTGGTTATGGGCAGAATACACAGTGTCCCAGTTTCTCCTTTGTCCCAATTCTCCCAGGCCTCCCCTATGGTGAAAACCCCATAGAAATGATCAAAACGTGAAAAAATAACCATTCTTGGCCTAAAAAATGAGACATGCTTATTTGAATATGAAAATTATTTCCTATTAGCCAATTTTATATTTTTGGGGTTTTGGGGAATTTTTCCTGAATTCGGGAGAAATTTGATTGAAATGCATGATATTCAATGGTCATAAAAATCATTTAAAATTGAAAAATGTTAGATAATGGTCATGCATGACAACAAAGAAATACCTAAAGAACTGAGTAATAACATAGCTAAAATATGGGAGCAAGCAAATTATGAAAAAAGATAATAATTCAAATTTAAGAAATTTCCAGGGTCCCTTTTGCCCCGCCCCGAAAAACCC